>APFE030824882.1:70700-94580 GCA_000404065.3 Pinus taeda | reverse complement strand
CCCATCAAGAGAGGAGCTACCCCATCCAAAAGAGGGAGTATCCCATTGATGTTGGACCTGAATAACTTCCTCTAGAAACACTATAAATACAGGCATTGGGCCAAAGGAGGGGAGGTTGAAAGCTGAACATTCCAAAGGGTAGATGCTGCTGGAATTAGGACTTCCTTGTAGAAGCTTGTGAGGAGAGATTACCATCCTTTCTTGTTTCATTTAGAAGTGGGTGAGCTTATCAAAGTAAAGGAAAACTCTTGCTGGACCCTGGGAGGAACTTGCACAACACCAAGGCTCAGGTTGTAATGGTTTCTTTTGTTTCCTATTAATACAAATAAGTCCATTCTTCTCAACAATTTGTTATTAATGAGTTGTTTCATATACTCCTTGGTCTATATGTTGAATATGTTTTATTTTATGAGATATTCAGGTGCTATGTAATCGTTTGATTGTTAGTGAATGCAGGTTTCGAAGTGAAGAAGGAGCTCATCTGGATCGATGAGGCTAGACTACTACAACAGCGTTGGACTATAGGTAGGATCTAAAACACTTGATTTCTCGTGTGATAAATTCATGTTTAGAGAAGGATTGCTCTTAATTGTCTTGTTTGTCACTAGAAAGTCTTAGGCTTCTAGGGAGGCTGGTTTTGTCCGCAAGATTAACTCTTTCCGCATGACAAAATAACACAAAATTGACAAAAAGAGTGAAACAAAATGGAGACAAGTAAATCTACAGGCGAAGGGGTTGGGATCTATGGTCAAGATGCCTACTTTATGCAAAAAAATCAACAAAGGAAAACTAAAATCCTAGCTAAAATAACAGTAAAAAACCAACTTACAAAGATGGAACTAAGAATAACTTTGAATGATAATGCAACAAAGGGCCTAAATGGGTCACAATTGAAGTTTCTGAATCTAAAAAGAGGCTAAAACATAAGGTTTAATTTGTTGGAATAACTATGGTATGTAGCTATGAATAGTAGATTACCAAATTAGAAAAACCCATCTTTATTTGGTAGAGGTGTACTTCAAAACCTAGAAGGGATTTTTTCCTTCATCCTAAAAGTGCGTAAATTGAAGAGATAAAGGCCTAATTCTTATTGAAGGGAAGAGTACAAAAACCCCTTATCAGACACCCAGAGTTGAAACGAAGTAAAAAACAGAAAAAACAACAAATTTTTGGATAGACTGGAAAACTGACTTGTTCTTGCATTACAGTGTAGGTTGTGGCCTATTTCCTATGTTGGGCATGTTATAGCATTTTTTGGTTTTGATAAGATAGAATATTTGAAAAAATGTTAAGTTAGGATATGGACATAACAATAGTGAATAAAATGTTCTTAATTTTTTTTTTATGATGATGTCCATATCAAAGAAAATGTTAGGTTAGATGTCCTAAAAAATCAAGACAAAAAGAAAATGTTAGGTTATAAAGAAAAGAAAACAAATAAAATCTGAAAGTGAGCAAGTCTAAATGCCACTACTATTGTTTCTGCAAAATAATGGTTGTGTGTAGCTTGTCTTAAATGCCACAACCCATGACAGTCAAATAGTTTAATGTTGACTGCTTCATACGTTAAATTTGATGTTATAGTTAGAGAATAAAGATCTGGCTAAACTGTTTAATCTTGGTAGATCAATAGTTAGGTAGAGAATAATAAGGTGCTCATCAATTTAATCTGAGCCCTAGGATGTTATAAGGTTAGAATTAGATAGTTTGCTTTTGTAAAATAAAAAGAAAGGAAAAGGGTTTTCTAGCTTAAATGCACCCATTAAGTGAAGAAAAATGATAGGATAAGCAAAGGGTAAGTAGAAGAAAGGTTGCAAAAGTATGATAATTCATTGGACAAAATGTACATTTATCATGTTTTAGCATATGTTTCTATGTCCATGGGGCAATTACACAAAACAAATGAAGGTCTACAAGGTCAATTAATTAACTTCCATCATCCCCATTCATCCCTATATTTACTAATTTCCTCTTTCCAGCTTCATACATTCATATTCATTGATTTTCCATAAAAACCCCTTTTCCTAAGGTCAAAACATTTTTCACCTAGGAAAAGTGAAAATCCCATGTTAAATCCCTTTTTACTCGAAAAACCCACAAAAATATGTTTTAGCCTAAGTATTGATGTATATATGCGAAAAGTGAATAACCCATGAAAATCATTATACTCAATGTATTTCCCCTTTCTGCTTATATTTTCATATTAAGACTAACCTATAGTATTAAACCCTTAAAAGTCCCTTCCGCGTATATATTAACTCCCTTAATAAAATACCCTGAAACCATAAGTTTTATAATAAAACTGTATTGAAAAGCATTATACTTAGTGTATTTCCCCTTTCTGCATTATATTTCATATATTTCCCCTTTCCGCTTATATTTTCATATTAACACTAACCTATAGTATTAAACCCCTAAAAGTCCCTTTCCCGTATATATTAACTCCTTTAATAAAATACCCCAAAACCATAAGTTTTATAATAAAACTATGTATTTAATAAAACATCGCATTGACGGATCACAAGGCTTTTAACATGCATGCACTCAAACCACGATTGCGATATGCGATGTGCAATGGACCCTACCCAAATATATTTCATATTTCATGCCATATCGTATTCATCTCCATCGTAAGTCCTGGCTAATAGCATTACCCTTTGCCATTGCAATCTTTGATATGCGATGAGAGCCCAGACCTGATCACATATCATCCATGGTTTATTTCCACGTTGCGTCTGGCCCCTTTTGCATTCCTTTGCGATGGGTCGTCCTTCGCTAAACTCCGATTGCGATATGCGATGAACCTATACCCGATGACATTTATCTGGTCGAATTTACAGTATTTCAAGGCCACCATACCGTGTTTTGCAAAAAAATTCTTTGTTAAAATGTTTTTATGATTTTAACGAAGAGTCTACCAAGACCTCCATTTTAAATGCTAATCTTAGTTTTAACTCACAATTAAGCCCATACCACCATAATTGATTGTTGGGCCCCTCCGTACTACTCTTTCGCTCCAACTGTTCGATCAAATGCATTCAAATCCAATGGCCCTTGGCGATTTTAGGTTGGCTCTCTATATGGGCATTACCCAACTGAAAAGTGATATTCCACTAACCTCCCTTGCTACGTGTCAAGCTCAGATCATATCAGGTGATCCCTCCCAAAACTGCTCATGCCTTATAAGCGATGCAATGAAAACCAAAACCGCCTCTCGTATAATGACAAAATAACCACTATTCACTTTGCACCATAATTCAAATAGAACACTATTTTTTTGTTTAAACACAAAAAACACCATTTTGCTTTGTTTTGCCCGTTTTACACAGTGAAGACTCCATAAGCCTCTGTGACTAGTAAAACCATCATTTTACCTTCCAATATGCTCTGGAATCTTTCCAATATCCTTTCAAGCTCAACAAAGCCATTAATGACCTTCTCTATCACCCTTGTTTTTTTAATAGTTTCTGTGTTTTGCAGGTAAAAACTCCTGTTCTAGGCTTAAAACGAAAAAGCTTATGTACTGTTGGAAGACAAATACAAAGATAATATCAAATTACTTTACCATGTGACGTAAAATCTAAAAGGATTTACTGTTGAAAAACACAGAAAAAAACCTGAAATGCACAATAAAGGTAAAATAACACAGTAAAGGTTACTCAGCAGGGTCAAAGGATATTTACAGAGTTTAAAGAGTATCGGATGAAAGATCAAAATGAAGGAATCAACTAGTGCAAAGGATTCAAACAATTTAGCAGCTTAAAGGGCAAAATATCAAATAATAAAGCCAACACAACCCTGAATAAAAGGGACAACAAGAAGCAGTTCAAATGTTGCCCCTATCTTCTTGCATGAAGATCCTTCCTTTCCTAGAATAAATCTCAATCAGTTTTAGGATATTTTTAGTTTCATTATTGTATAAATAACTCTCTTCTCGAGTTATTATGGATTCGTAGTTCAAGATTCATTGTCCACTGCTTGTTAAGTCTTTGACTGTTAATTCTACTTTGAACCTGGAAGCCACCTTCGAAGGAAGCTTTTGTAGACACTTGATGTACTCAGTCTTTCTAGAACCTTAATACAAAGCAGAGGATTCTGAATTTGGTTTTACACAGTTTGTGTTATCCTGTAAGTTTTTCCTGTTATCAATCATTATGTTTTTCTTCATATGATTATGACTTATAGAGATATCTAGGTAGGAATAATTGTGTCTCAACTTATTCTTATAAGCTCCTAAAGTGATCATCTATTAAGAAAATGGATTAATGAGCTGTCTGTTTAGCTAATCCCCTTTAATCAATAAATCATCAACATCTTGTGTAAGCCTAAGTATACTGCCTTGAACCTTTGGAACGTAGTTTAGAAGGTTTTCCTATTTATGATTTTTCTATTTTACAGTCTAGAAACTGTGATAATCATATTATTTTTTGTCTTCTTCTCACCACTATTTTGATCTATATCACTGTGTAAAGCTTTATAGCATCCCTTTGCTGAGATATTAATATAACACAAAGGATTAATTATTTCAATTCTACATCTATCTTCCTTCATTGGTCTTCCAAAACTAAAACCAAAAACCCCAAAACAATTATTTTAGATGCTCTGGCATTTGTAGCTAACCTACTACTATCTCAGAGGTACAACATTAGATTGGCGTCATTGTCGGGGATTCGAATTTCATTTAAGTTTCCCTTGGGACAACTATATTCATTCATTCTTTTCCTTTAAAGGTGATTAAAGGTTTAGAAAGTTTAAAATAATTCACCTAGGTGACTGCACACTCCCAAGTTGGCACCTTTTAAACATACTAGATCTCGTTTAGAAGATGACATAGTTAGTCCTCTATCAGGTCCTGAAAGGCTTCTGAGAAAAGTCAATTCCAAAAGGGGACACTACCTATCTTCTTCTTCCTCTTCAGTCATATAGTCTGAAGAATTAGAATCATTTGACCCCTATGGTAATATTCCATCTAATCCCGATTACTCCCATTTATCACCTAGGATTGCTAAACTTCTAGATAAAGGAGTTGATTTTAAGTCAGCTTACCTTATTCATTTATTAGAATCTCATCCAATACCCACACTACCACCAGGATCACCTAAAACTGAATCTGAGTTGGGTGTTGATCTACTAGAATATAAACTCATAGATTTCATATCCCCTACCACCTATCCAACTCCTTCCATTTTTGATCGACCTGAAGCTTCTTCTTCTAAACAATCTGAGGAGACATTCTCTATATATACCAATCCTCTCTTTGAAACAAAAGAAGGTATTCCTTTACAGGTCCCAAAGTTAGTTCTTAAGACTCCTTTGAAGTCTTTCAGTTGATCTCCTCCTCCTTCACCTCCAACTAGTTCACTAACCCCTGAATCACCATCTTCTTCCTCTACTTCTTATTCATCCTCTACATCCACAAAAAAACCTCATACTCCACCTAGACAACCTCATATACCTCAAGCACCTCATACACCACCTGCTATCATGGATTTCCGACCTATTATATATGCTAGATATGCTGCCTTAGTCTTACCTAATAACCTTGATGCATTCCCAGATGGATGCTTAAAACACCTTCCCAAGTATAATGAAGAAACTGGTCCCTCAGCTGAAGACCATCTTCAATCTTTCCTATACTCTACAGACAACATGAATATCGAACAAGAAAATGTTTATATGAGATTGTTTGTACAATCACTTGAAGGAAATGTGAGGATTTGGTTTAGACAGTTACCAACAACTTCCATTAGAAATTGGGAAGAGCTTACAACCATATTTAAAAATCAATGGGGTGTGAAAAATGATCCTCTTTACTTCCTCACGGAATTTGAAGAGTTTAAAAGGAACTTCAGTGAACCAGTATCAGATTTTATCAAAAGATTCAATAAACTCTATCATAAAATGCCTGCTGATTGTAAGCCCCTTGTAGCAGCAACTAAGTCTAGATTCTCTAAAGCTTTTGATGATGACTTTTCTCTTATGCTACGAGAGAGAACTTCAAGAACTCTTGAAGACATGCAAACAAACACTATAGAAGTAGAAGAAAATAGGGCAGCCTCAGCTTCTTTAAAACTTAAGGAAGAAAAGGCCCAAAGAAAACTCAAATCTGTTCAAGAAGCCTCTAGTTCCTCTAGTACTAAATAAGAAGACTTAAAAATAGATGAAATAACATCTCTTCTTAGAAACCTATCAAATAGGATTTCAAAGATTGAGACCCAACCTAGAACAATACAACAAACAATTACTAGACCTCAAAACCAAAATCAAGGTTAGTATAAAAGAAATCCACCACTACAAATTCTTCAGAGACCTAGTAATGATCAATAGGTTCCTACTCCTTTATTGATAGATGACCAACAACCTGATGATAACACTATGCCAATTATTGAAAGTATTAATAGTATGGATTCTTCTTCCAATCAAACAGCCATCATTCCTCTCTCACAACAAAATCAGGTTCAAGAAGATTAAGAATCTTCACAGGTCTCTAAATATCACGCTTTCTATGAATTTTTAATTGCAGAATTAAACAAGAGGTATGATCTTAGGCCTAGGCCTGGTCTTGGGAGACCTCTAAAATGAAACTCCAATAATTGAACCATGCACCAAAACTGCTGAAGCTCAAACAAATCTTATTCAGCCTTTATATTAGTCAATTGATACTTCCCAATCTGGTAAAAACATTTTGACTACATTTAATGTTGAAAAAGAATTAGAGAGGGTTAAGATCCCAATTCCACTGTCAGAACTTTCTAAAAACCCTGGTTACAAAAGCCAAGTCACAAAATGGATACAAAATACCTCAGTTGATGATGAAGGTGATGTCATAAGTCTACAAGATGAAAAACCAGTAGTAGTTTTTGGCCCTAGTTCAAACATGATAGATGAGATAGTGCTCCTTTCTATGTAACTCATAAAACAAATAATTCCATGTTGTATAATTGTATGCTTGATTCAGGAGCATCACACAACCTTATGCCAAAATCTATCATGGACCATTTGAAACTCGACATAACTAGATCCTACCATGACCTGTACACCTTTGATTCCAAAAAGGTGCCCTGTTTGGGATTAATCAAGGGTCTAGTGGTTACCCTTGCCCAAATTACAGTGAAAAGTGTAGTACTTGATATTGTTGTCACAGATATCCCTCCCAGGTTTGGAATTCTCCTTTCTAGGTCTTGCTATGCCAAATTAGGGGGAACTCTATAGATGGATATGTCATATGCTACTATTCCTGTTTATGGAGGAGAGCAATTAAGATTATATAGAGAGGTAAGATTTATACATACTGTTTGTAAGACTAACCAACCAAGGAACCATCCAATTTATGCAATAGATCAAGACTTTGGTTGTTTTCAACTCACTTCAAACCAACATAAAACTCCAGTCAAAATTGAAGAGGTAGTTGAAAGTCCTGAACCAAACCAAACTGATATTTGGAAACTGTTCTCTAATGGCTCTTGCACAAAACATGGGGCAGGAGTTGGAGTAGTTTGAATTTCACTTGAAAAAGAAAATATAACCCAATCATGTAAACTAGATTTTGAAGTTACCAATAATGTTGCTAAATATGAAGCTTTCCTTTTAGGATTGCAATTAGCCAAAAGCTTAAAAGTTCAAGTGTTTTTACTGATTCAGAACTTATTGTTAAGCAAGTAAGAAATGCTTGCCAGACTAAGCACCCTAGACTTACCGATGGAAGTATGGGATTCAATTGAAAATTTCTTTGATGCTTTTAATTTGACTCATATTCCCAGAGATTAGAATATTCATGCAGATGCCTTAGCTGTTTCTGCCGGTTCTTTTAAAATTCATGATCATACTAATGTACTCTATCAGATACAAGTCAAATATAGGCCATCTATCCTAGATAATATGAAACATTGGCAAATATTTGAAGATGATGAACATTTGAAATCATTTATGCTAATAATAGATGATTTTTCATTTCTACAAATTGATGAAGATAGAACTGAAATAAATGAAAATGCAGATGGAAATGATACTTCATATTTTAAAACCCAAATTGCTAATCATGACATTATTCAATTATCAAATAATGTTATTCCAAAAGGACTCATTCCTTTAGAAATATTGTTTGATCAAAATGATGTCCTCTAAAACCCTTAGTGCATTTCTTCAGAAGATGACATAGAAGAGATTAACATTGGAACTGATGAAGATATCAAAAACATCAAAATATTTGCATCTCTAGACTCTGGGATCAAAGCTAAATATCTTAAGTTACTACAAAATTATAAGGATGTTTTTGCTTGGAATTATGTTGATCTAAAGACCTGTGTTACTTCATTAATACAACATAAGATTCCTTTGAAGCCCGAAGTAAAACCTTATCAATAGAAACTTAGAAGGATAAATCCATCCCTTCTACCAAATATAGAAAGGGAGATTAAGAAAATGCTAGATGCTCAGATCATCCTCCCTCTTTGATATTCTAATTGGGTTGCAAATCTAGTTCCCATTAGAAATAAAAATGGAGAAATAAGACTCTGTGTGGATTTTAGAAATTTGAACAAAGAATAATTAAAAGATAATTATCCTTTGCCCAAAATGGATCAGTTACTTCAAATGGTTTTAGGAGCACAAATACTTTCTATGCTTGATGGTTTTTCAAGCTACAATCAGATGAATGTTGACACAATAGACAGAGAGAAGACAACCTTTACTACACCCTGGGGTACATTCATGTACGCTAGGATGCCATTTGGCTTAACCAATGTTGGAGCAACGTTCTAGAGAGCTATGGAAATAGCTTTTATGGTTCAGGTAAATAAATATATGGTTATTTGTCTTGATGACATAACTGTTTTTTCTCAATCTATTCAGAAACATCTAAAGCACTTGATGAAGGTTTTTGACAGGTGTAGGAAATTTGGAATATCATTGAAACCTAAGAAGTTCTTGTTTGCTGTCAAATAAGGAAAACTATTGGGCCATATTATTTCAAAGGAGGGAGTAGTAATTGATCCTAAACGAGTATCTGCCATTGAAACATTGACCTTACCTAGAAACAAGAAGGATATTCAAGCTTTTCTAGGCAAGATTAATTTTCTAAGGAGGTTTATTTCAAATTATGCAGAGATTGTAAAAGATATAACTGACATGCTCCAAAAGGACCATGAAATCAAATGGACTCCCTCTTCTAGGCATGCATTTGAACAAATAAAAAGAGCTATCTTTGAAGCTCCCACCTTAGCCAGCCCTGATTATACTAAGGCATTTAGTATTTTCTTTTTTGCCTCTGAAACAACCCTTGCTGTCATTCTATTACATAAAAATGAAGATTCCCATGACCAACCCATATCCTTTTTCAGCAAGGTTATGAGAGATGCCGAGCTTAAGTATGACATCATTGAGAAGCAAGCCTATGCCCTCATTCAAGCCCTGAAGTCATTCAGGATGTATGTCCTACATTCACCTATTACTACTTATGTTCCTAATAGTGTTGTAAAAATTATCCTAACCCAACCAGACACTGATGGGAAAAGAGGTAGATGGATCACTCAAATTTTGGAGTTTGATCTAACTATCAAGACTATCAAGCTAGTAAAATATCAAGGATTAGCCAAGCTTCTAGCTGAATCCAACTGCAAAGTTCTTGGAATCAATTCTATTTTAGAAATACATGGGAAGAATACACAATAACCATCTGTCCTGCAGAAGGGGAGAATCCACAAGAACCTTCCTTTCATATAGAAGGGGAGAATCCACAAGAACCTCTACCTTCAGAGCAAATCAATCCTATACACATTGATGAAAAATTCTTTTTGTTAAACTGGTATCAAGATATTGTAAATTTCTTGATCCATTTTGAGTGTCCAACATCATTCTCCAAAACCCAGTGTAAAAACCTTAAGTTAAAATCAGTCAAGTATTTCATTATAAATGCAAACTTATACTAGAAAGATCCACTGAATATTTTGTTATTATGTTTAACAAAATCAGAAACTGAAGGAATCATTGATCAATTTCATACAAGATTTTGTGGGGGACATTATGCTTGGAGTGAAATAGCATATAAGATTATGAGGGGAGGATTTTATTGGCCCACATTTTTCTTACAAGTAGGTCCAAATGTCAAAGGTTGTGTTCCTTGTCAAATGTTTGCTGGTAAACAAAAATTAGCAGCTCTTCCACTCATTCCATCAATAGTTTCGGCACCTTTTTCTCAATGGGGTTAGATTTTGTTGGAGAGATTCACCCCACTTCAAGTAATCAACATATATGGATCCTCACTGTAATAGTCTACTTTACTAAATGGGTGGAAGCAATTCCAGTCAGGAATGCTACTGATTCAGTGGTAATTAAGTTTATTGAGGAGAATATCTTGTCTAGATTTGATTGCCCAACTCAAATTGTCACTGATAATGCAATAACCTTTTCTAGTGTTAAATTGCTTGACTTTTGCCAGAAATATCAGATTCTGTTACATCATTCAAATCCATACTACCCTCAAGGTAATGGCTTTGCAGAGTCATCCAACAGAAGCTTGGTAAAGGTAATAAAAAAGACTCTAGCTGACCATAAGAAGAACTGGGATTCACATTTGATTTATGCAGTACGGGAAAATAGAATTACTCCAAGGAGATCAAATGGCAAATCTCCATTTCAATTAGTCTATGGGAAAGATGCAATTTTCCTTAACAATTTGGCCTTCCCTGTTTTAAAATTCCTGCAGGATTCAATAGATGAACCTGATGATTTTTTAAGAAGAATAAATCAGATTATTGAACTTAATGAAAATAGAGATGAAGTTCAATACAAATTGAATAAATATCAAAATAAGATGAAGGTCCTGTTTGACAAAAGAGCTAGGGAAAGGGACTTTAACGGAGGTGATCTAGTTCTAAGATGGGATGCTAGGAGAGAAGAGAAAGGGAAGCATGGCAACTTTGACAATCTATGGTTTGGACCTTTAGCAATTGTTGAAGTGAAGGGTAACAACACTTTTGTGCTGCAGAATCTTGAGGGGCTATATTCCACTTATCCTGTAAATGGAAGGTTTCTCAAACACTACATTCAGTACTAAGAAGTTGAAATAGCTTTCATTGTAAATATTCCAGTTTTCCTTACTTTCCAAGATGTCAGTGTGATTTTTCTTACAACAAGGACTCCATAACCCAAGGAGAAGGAACATGGATTTGCAAGTTCTCTACATTCTACAAGAAAAAGCAGTCCCCAGATGGGGCCAATGTTGTAGCATTTTTTGGTTTTGATAAGATAAAATATTTGAAAAAATGTTAAGTTAGGATATGGACATAACAATAGTGAATAAAATGTTTTTAAAAAATTATTTTTGATGATGATGTCCACATAAAAAAAATGTTAACATAGATGTCTTAAAAAATCAAGAAAAAAAGAAAATGTTAGGTTAGAAAGAAAAGAAAACAAATAAAATCTGAAAGTGAGCAAATCTAAATGCCACTACTATTATTTCTGCAAAATAATGGTTGTGTGTAGCTTGTCTTAAATGCCACAACCCATGACAGTCAAATATTTTAATATTGATTGCTTCATACTTTAAATTTGATGTTATAGTTAGAGAATAAAGATCTGGCCAAACTATTTAATATTGGCAGATCAATAGTTAGGTAGAGAATAATAAGGTGCTCATCAGTTTAATTTGAGCCCTTGGATGTTATAAGGTTAGAATTAGATAGTTTTCTTTTGTAATAAAAAGAAAAGAAAAGGGTTTGCTAGCTTAAATGCACCCATTAAGTGAAGAAAAAATGATAGGATAAGTAAAGGGTAAGTAGAAGAAAGGTTGCAAAAGTATGATAATTCATTGGACAAAATGTACATTTATCATGTTTTACCATATTTTTCTATGTCCATGGGGCAATTACACAAAGCAAATGAAGGTCTACAAGGTCAATGAACTAACTTCCATCATCCCCATTCATCCCTATATTTACTAATTTCCCCTTCCCACCTTCCCACCTTCATACATTCATATTCATTCATTTTCCATAAAACCCCCTTTTCCTAAGGTCAAAACCCTTTTTGCCTAGGAAAAGTGAAAATACCATGTTAAATCCCCTTTTGTCTGAAAAATCCACAAAAATATGTTTTAGCATAAGTATTGATGTATATATGTGAAAAGTGAATAATCCGTGAAAAGCATTATACTCAGTGTATTTCCCCTTTCCGCATTATATTTCATATATTTCCCCTTTCTGCTTATATTTTCATATTAACACTAACCTATAGTATTAAACCCCTAAAAGTCCCTTTCCCATATATATTAACTCCCTTAATAAAATCTCCCAAAAGCATAAGTTTTATAATAAAACTATGTATTTAATAAAACATCACATCGGCAGATCGTAAGCCTTTTAACATGCATGCACTCAAACCGTGATTGCGATATGTGATGTCTGATGGACTTGGCTCAAATATATTTCATATTTCATGCCATATCGCATCCGCCTCCATCGCAAGTCCTGGCTAATAGCATTACCCTCCGCCATTGCGATCTTCAATATGCGATGGGAGCCCGAAATCGATCACATATCATCCATGGTTTATTTCAATGTCACGTCTGGCCCCTATTGCATTCCTTTGCGATGGGCTGTCCTTCGCTAAACTCCGATTACGATATGCGATGAACCCGGACCCGATGACATTTATCCACCTGAACTTACAGTATTTCAAGTCCTCCACATCGTGTTTTGCAAAGAATTTCTTTGTTAAAATATTTGTATGATTTTAACGAAGAGTCTACCTAGACCTCCATTTTAATTGCTAATCTCAGTTTTAACTCATAATTAAGCCCATACCACCATAATTGATCATTGGGCCCCTTCGTAGTGCTCTTTCGCTCCATCAACTGTTCGATCAAATGCATCCAAATCCAACGACTCGGCAATTTTGGGTTGGCTCTCTATAGAGGCATTACCCACTTGAAAAGCAATATTCCAATAACTTCCCTTGATACGTGTCAAGCTTAGATCATATCGGGTGACCCCTCCTAAAACTGCCTGCACCTTATAAGCGGTGCGATGAAAACCAAAACCGCCTCCCGCATAATAACAAAATAGCCACTATTCACTTTGCGCCATAATTCAAATAGAAGATTGTTTTTTGGTTTAAATGCAAAAAATGCCATTTTTCTCTGTTTTTCTTGTTTTACACAGTGAAGCCTCCATAAGTCTCTATGACCAATTAAACCATCATTTTACCTTTTGATACACTCTGGACTCCTTCTAATAGCCTTTCAAGCTCAGTAAAGCCATTAACAACCTTCTCTGTGACCCTTGTTTTTCTTAACAGTTTCTGTGTTTTGCATGTAAAAACTCCTGTTCCAGGCTTACAAAGAAAAGCCTGCGTACAATTGGAAGACAAATACAAAGATCATATCAGATTAATTTACCATGTGACATAAAATCTAAAAGGATTTACTATTGAAAAATAGAGTAAAAACTGGAAATGCATAGTAAAGGTAAAAGAACACAGTAAAGGTTACTTATCAGGGTTAAAGGATATTTACAAAGTTTAAAGAGTATCAGATGAAATATCAAAATGAAGGAGTCAACCAGCACAAAGGATTCAAAAAATTTAGCAGCTTAAAGGGCAAAATATCAAATAACAAAGCCAACACAACCTGAATAAAAGGGACAACAAGACGCAGTTCAAACGTTGCCCCTATCTTCTTTCATGAAGATCCTTCCTTTCCTAGAATAAATCTCAATCAATTTTAGGATATTTTTAGCTTTGTTATTGTATAAATAACTCTCTTCTCGATTTATTATGGGTTCGAAGTTCAAGATTCATTGTTCATTACTTCTTAAGTCTTGACTATTAATTCTACTTTGAACTTGGAAGCCACCTTTGAAGGAAGATTTTGTAGACACTTGATGTACTCTATCTTTCTGGAACCTGTTGTGCCTATCAACAACCCCCCTTTTTATTAATGTTAGTAATAACATTAATAAATGGGGACTCTTCTAAAAAATCAAATCTTAGCATTTAATGTTGCCTTTTTGTTTTTAGAATAAAACAAGATGTCAAAGTGGAACTTGCTAAAACAGGGAAATTTACCTTTTCATACTCCATGCGTATAAAACTTCACAAACTATGAGTTTATTATAAAAAGCGCTACATGACCATAAGGCCTAAGAAAAAATTTATAACGGAAAGTCACGAGCATTAAGGAAAACCTTAAAAAACCCGCTTTAGAAAAGATTACTCTTGCATCGCAGAAGGTTACAACGGATATTCCTTATAGAAGTTACTCCTTGAAAATGCGATTCGTGAGAACGCGAGATCATGAAGCTTATAACCTTATTGCATCACAAATTCCAATACCACGACGCTACCTTATGAAACATAAGCAAATATCGTGAAATGCAATAGCATCTCGCAAATTGCATATCCCAACAGCTAAGGTAACAATGGTTTGCAACGAGAAGAGGTTTTGCGATATAGCAATCTGCAATATTGCGAAGCAAATCGCAAAATCACTTTTATCGCAGTTCGAAGGGCTCAAGGTTATAGGAGAAGTGATTTCCGATGTTCAATGAAAAGTTATGAACATTAAAGTTTAGCATAATGGTTCATCAGTGGTCATTTATTAAAAATGATTAGGATCAGTGTAAATGACTATTTGAAGCAAGTTGATATCTTTTGATGTGATTTAGAATTAAAGACCTTTTGTCACCTTATTTTCGTCCCGCTATTGATTATTCCTGTATTAACTATCATCTTTATCATATTTTTTCTCTTTTCTTGCAACTTTCAGGAAGAACACAGAGCGTAATACATGAAGAAATGGGGAAGAAAGGCAAGGTTCCCGCGTCTGAGAAGACAAAACTGACCCCATTATTCACAGGCACTACCTATAGTCGGGACACAAGGATATCTACATGGGAAGCTATGTATCAATTGTTAGAGGATGAACAACCGAGAAGTATGGAAGTTATAGTTACAACGGATGGACGCGGCTCTTCTGAAGCATCCTTAACTGAACTTGCATGCTTGTTTCTACACCACATTGCGGTGAGGCCAAAGATACTCCCCTACACTGACATGGTTAAATGGATTATAGATGACATAGACATATCCGACAAAGAGTTAAAGACAGCCAGCCAGGAAGTCATGGGGTCATTTACTCCAAAAAATTTGAGGCGTATGTACCACTTATCAGAACCCCAGGCTAGCTACAATAAGCAATTTGTCAAGAAGTTCGCCAAGGAGAATGAAGACTTGGAAAAATGCATAAAGAATTGGTCAAACAATAAGGAAAGACTAAATATGGATAAAAACAGTATGTATGCCACTAGCTCTCTTTGTTCTCCTTACTATTTTTCTGCTGCAATGTTATGTAGACTGTTTGGGAAACCAGACATCAACAAGATTTCATCAGAATGGTTACCTCTAGTGGATGTAGCTATCAATGACACAATAATGAATTGGGCCCAAATCCTATAAGATAATTTAGCTGCTGCAATTTTAGAATACAGAAGAGAATACAAAAGAAAGAGAAGCATTGCTTGGAGGGTTTACCGTCCATTCTTTTTGAGCGCCTATGTTATGGACACTATCTATTTGGTTTCTGAATTTCCGATTATGGGATGGAAGTGGACGGTACAAAATTCACTTCCAATTCAGATTTATCACAAAGTCATGTGGGAATCAAATTTTGTGCCACGTTTCTTCAAAATTTTCATGGAGTTATGCTCCCGATCCATAAAAATATCTACAACAAAGATGCCCCAAGGTTTTCTCAAGAAGCTGAGGTGGATATTCTCTACGTGGCAAGATGGTTTGGGGAAGAACTGTTCACTTATATTAGAGTGTTTGGCAACATTGTTGCACCCCATGTGCTACCTTATTACGTCCTAGATAGACTGATGGCTAGGGAGATAGCATATCAAACCTGTGGCGTGGGGAGAATGAGCAAGGTACTGAAAAATTCTAGGAAGGCCATTTTCCCTAATTTCTTGTAATATGCGAAGCATTTGCATTGCATGAATTAGGTCATGCTTTCAAAGAAGTTGATAATGCATTATGTTTACAACTACCAAAGTTCATGGGGAGGCAATATGATCCCTTTGGTGTTGTAAGTAATTTTACTACAATGGTTAATATAAAAGTATTTTCCCATGAAGAAGATCTCTTTGATGATGTTTTCCTGCAAAAGAATACCTTCAAAGAGGTTCAACATATAGCACGAATTCTTTTTGACCAAGAAAATCTCCAAAATTTTGACAATTACAGAAAACAGAGGTTATCTAAGGTCCCATTGGACCAATTAAACATTGAACCAATAAGAGAACCTACTCCCAACATTAGCATAAGTGAGGATTCAAAAGATAAGTCCAAAACAAGTTCTGAAAAAGAATCATCTGAAAATTCTGGTGATCAATCCAAGAGTGAACATAGTAAAAGTGAGGAGTCAATAAAAGACACAACTCAATTTACAGTAGATTTTGATCAATAGATTTTGTCCCAAAAGCAAGCTGAGGTTTCCACTCCTCTTATAAAGAAAACAAAGCCACTCGTAATTGATCTAGAAGGGGAATGAGAGAATTTTAATAAGATACTTAACATAGAAGAATAGAGCGTAGAGCCACCAACAAATCCAAAAGAGACGACTACGAAGATGGTAAAAGAAAGGGCTATTAACACTCAGGAAGCGGAGCTTCCTATTGATCCCTCATCTGAGATTGTACTAAGAATAGAGGAAATTCCTCCTCTAGATGTGTTTTATAGCCCTCAACATAAATCTGTCGTTAGAAGGCAAAGAATGAAACGAAAATTGGATTTTGTGCTCACTCCTGAGGATGAACCTTTGGATGTTCTTTGGAAAGACCCCTCTACAGACCCGTCGGTAAATCTTACTAGCCTCTCACAAGTAGCAAGTGCTTACACTTCATCAACTATTGATAAGGCAGGAGAAGTTAAATTATTACTTAAAGAAAAGGGAGATAGGATTTTGTTTTTGGAACAATAGTTACATCAAGTTAGCATCAATCAACAAGCGGAAACACATTTGGCAAAACTTCAACAAGACTTTCAGCAAATGCAATTGGCACATCAAAGTAGTTTGGCTAGTAAAGAAGAGCGGTTATAGGGTATAATAGAACTACACAAAGATGATCCCAAAATTGGCGAGTTTATCATAGAGGCACTTGCCCTTAATTCCCAACTCTTGCAACAGAAAGAACTACTATGCCAAAAGATTTCTCAATGGAATTCCCATTGCGAAATGAGCGATAATATTACAAATCAAGTAATAGAACTACCACTTGAATATGATTCAATTTTTAATAAGGTCACAGAATTCATGAACTAGCAGAAATATGAATAAGAAAAAAAAGCAGACATGCCCAGATTTGATGAAATGCACAAGGAAATTTTATTCGCGAAATGGGATTCTTAGCTAAAGGAAGCAGAATAGGAAATGGAGGATGTAGCGGCAGTGGCAAATAGTGTCATTGAATCCATAAATGAAAATCTCCACAAGGCCAGTTTGGTAGCAGAGACCACCCCGGGCTTCCTTCCAAAGGTACAACAACTTCAAACAATGTGGAAACAAACAAGAGAGGAAAGGGTAGAGGCAATTAAACAAGTAAACAAATTAAACTGGGAAACATACTGGCAGTACTTGGTAAAACCACATAGCCAGTGGATGACCCTAAAATGCCTCATGACTTCTGCCGAGAAGATAGTGCCAACTCTTACCAATGCCGTATTTGCAGGACAGTTAAAAGCTGAAGTTGACCAACTGACACTCTTGAAATTGATGCTAGATATTTGTGATCTAAAGGATCAGATGCAGGACTAGTCATAGATGTAGTTTACTTTTGTTTTAGTTAATTTTTGTTTAAATGAGGCAGGTCATTTAAACCTCCTCATCTATTTTTGTAATATTTATTTTTAGATTTCATAGAGTAGTATTTAAACCCCTCTCATGCATTTAGAGAGGGGTCCAGAGTTTTATCAAAAACATTCTTCAGAACGTGCATTTTTCCCCCCACTGAGGAGGTTTTGATAAAATCAATGGAACGATATTTATTTTCTATATGATTTTAATATCTACTACTGAAATTGCACTTTTGTACTCTTAGTGGATGTTAAGTGATTTGAAGATAGATCAATATTGTTGCAGCTCATGAGTAGGACGTATTATAAATGGTAATTTTATCTCCTAATGCCTTTTACTTATGTGTCAAACAATAAATCAATTTTTGGTTATTTATATATGAAAGTTTGAATGTTTAAGTTATTATTATTGCACTTTTGTATGGTGATGACTTACTCTTTATGCTGAATATGTGAATGACTTATGTGATATATTTCTCATATTGTTTTGGCTAGCTTTTTATATGAAACAATCATTTTTAAATGGATTCTCTTCTTATTGTGATTGAATGATCTTTAATATCAATTGCTTTTAGAAATTATTTTAGATTGCATAAGTAAACATTACTCCCAGGATAGTTTAAAGTTAGATGTTTTCTTTGATTATGATAGATTGCATATGATAGTTAGAAAATAGATTAGATTTAGAACAAGTATTCACCCCATAAAACCCCAAAAAGAAAAAACATCATTACATTAGTACAAACATCATAAATAGATTGGGAAATTGGTCCCATCATCCCCAGTCGGAGCCACTTTTCCAAATGGAAAAGGAGCTGCATTAAGGTTCGGACCAGGTGGTTATCCCCCTTGTTGGAGTCTCAATTTTTCGAGCCTTCAACATATTTGGTGCTAGAAGGAGGGCCTGCCTATGAATGGAAAGTAAATCTACATATTTAACCATTCTAAGAGTAAAACTCCCTCACCATCACCCTCAAGTTCTTGTTTGCATTCCAAATCTTCCATCTCTGGACTAGGAGTTGAAAAGAAAAATACAGAGTACATTACTGAAATCCAAAAAAAGCGAGATCATTCTTCTTCAGATCCCCCTGAGTTGAAAACTTTAATTCATAAGTTACAGGGGATTTCTATATCTCAAGAAGATTTTGAGCTATCCCAAGGGAGTTTCACTTCTCATATGACCCCATCTCAATGACTGACTAAAGCACAAAGAGAAAAACTAGGAATTCCACCAGTTGAGTTTCCTTTTCTAAGTCGTAAGAAAGCTAGGAAAACACCAGTAGAATCTCAGAGTGAGATTCTATCATCATATTCATCTACCATCCCATCCATATCATCACAAGGTCATTCATCAATCCCTCAACTCCAGATTGTGGTTCACACAGGTACAGGAGCAACATCCTCCTCTACCCAATCACCTTCAACTACTGCCACACCTCCTCCTACTCATACCTCGATGATGGCAGGAAATCTTCCGCCAAGGCCATGGGACAATCTAGGAGCTGTAAGAATGCCTGCACCTTTATCACAATTATCATCTCATCCTGAGAAATGGCTACCCAAATTCAATCCTGATAATGGCCAACTAGCTGAGGAACACATAAATAATTTCATGCTATCCATTAATTTGAATGGAGTAATAGAAGAGGACGTAGTCGTAAGATTATTCCCTTATACGTTACAAGGAGCAACAAGATCTTGGTATTTTTCTTTACCAGTAGGCTCCATTAATAACCGGGATACATTTTAGGATCAATTTTTAACAAAATTTGGGGATGATAGCTCAACAACAACTTTAATGAATGAACTCTCCAATTTAAAAGCCGAACCAAAGGAACCAATTAAGGATTTCAACTCTCGCTTCAATAAATTGTTAAACAGAATAACAACAATGTCTAAGCCTAGCGATAAAGTTCAAAATGAGTGGTATATTTTTGCTTTACCGTCAAATTCAGCTATCTTTGTAGATAGAGCTGCTAAGCCACGCTAGCAGAAAACATGAAAGAGGCAATAGTTGTAGAAAAATGCATCCTAGCCATCGAAAATAAAAATGCTGTAGAAGAAAGAAAGTCTAAAAAAGTGTCTTTTAGAGATGATTCTAAGAAAAAACAACTGAAGGAACCATTCAACCTAGAAGGGTTACAAAAAGTATTAAAGACCATGTCAAATGAAATGGTTGATATAAAGAAACAAGTAGCAGAAACCTCTTCCAAAAAACCTTTTAAACCATTTAGAAGAAATCCTTCAACTGACCCTAAACCTCAAAATGCTATAACAAACACAAAACCAGAAGGGGAAGAGGAAGAAGTTTCAAATGAGGAGAAAATCGATGATGATGAAGTTGTAGAGCTATAGGGAATGTGGGATTTCATTCTTCCAGACGAGGAGAAAAAATCGTAGGGAAGTGAAGTCTACTTAGACAAACCCAGTCCAATATGATTCCACAACTCCATCTAAAACGCTAATCATTTCTGATGAAATGGAATATAATATTGTTGAAGATATGAAGAAAACTAGGGCTAATATTACTTTTCATGAGCTCAGTAACTTAAAGCATCAACATAACTTTCTTTTGAAAGATCTGAATGCAATACCTATTACGCCTCTACCTGCCACTGTAATTTCACAAGCTACTCATGAAATGGGTAAACCTCCGATTGGCATTTCAAAAAAAGTCGATCCAACTGATATTGCTTTGATTGGGGGAAGATCAAAATCCCATACTTTTCCATTTCTCCTTATCTTTGAAGTTTTCAATAAAAAATTACATAACTATCTGGTGGATTCTGATGCCTCATCTAACATTTTACCTAAAACAATTTGTGCAAAGTTAAATGTCCAACCTTAGAAATCTGCAGTATGAATAGTACAGATGGATTGATCTCAAGTCGAGGTCATCGGTGAACTTAATCAAGTAACCATAAGGCTTTCATCAAATTCAAAGGTATGTCAAGTTATTAATATAATTGTCACAAACATCCCTAAATTTTATGGATTAATCCTTAGCAGGGATTGGTTAGAAAAGCTTCACGGTTACTTTGAAACCGACTGGTCCCATATGTGGCTCCCCGATAATGGCAAACCTAATCAGATCAAGGTTGAATGAGAAATATATCAAAAGTATATAGTGATAGAGTTAGAAGGAGAAAACGAGCCTGTAGCATATAGCAACAACATAATTGGAAACTATTCTGTTGATTCTTTCTTAGGGAATTTCAATGCTCATACTTCACCTTTTTTGGAAAACTCGTTTTATTTGAAATAGAAAATTTCTCTTAGATGGACATGTCTAGATGAATAAATTTTGTAGATAAACCTATAAATAAAACTTTGTTTTGGAAATTATTTTTTGATGGTTCTGAATCTAATGATGGATCAGGAGAAGGATGTATATTAGTTAGTCGAAAAGGAGAAAAGACCATGTTAACATGTAGACTCGAGTTCGATTGCACAAACAACACTACTGAATATGAAGCATTAGTTCAAGGGTTATATAAGGTAATCCGACTTAATATCAAATACTTTCAAGTATTTGGAGACTCTGAGATTGTTATTATACACGTAAGAAATACTATACATTGTCTGTCGAGACAATTGAAACATTATCAATCTTTAGTACAAGACCTAACCTCACACTTTATAGCATTTAATATTTCATCCATTCTAAGACTCCAAAATGCCAGTGCTGATCTCCTTGCTAATGTTGCCTCCAAGCTTATTCCATCAGAGGACTATACCCATACAAATTTTCGATTGATTTAATCTTTAGACCCTCTATTCCTAATAACATTACCAATTGGAGAGTTTTCAACAATGACCCTGACATTGTGAGTTTTCTGACTTCAGAAGGCTCTTACAATAATCATATAATTGATGAAGACCAACATGACAAACAATTGGAACAAGAACACAGCAATAACGTTACCAAAATTCATAGTCAAGTTAGAGGACATATATGACTTAAAGGACAGATTTAAACACTTCGCCAATTCAAAAGTTTAGAGTTCAACTCTAAGATATGAATTAGTGAATCTAGGGACAAACATAAGACCAAAGAACATCAACCTAGGTCTTGGCCTAATATCCAAGGAAAAATAAGCTTTCATTCGATTATTGAAACAATATAAGAGTGTCTTTGCTTGAAATTATGATGATCTCAAAACCTATGACACCTCGATTATACAACATACAATTCTGATGATCACTGATGAAAAGCCTGTTCAACAGAAATTGAGGAAAATACATCCTAATCTAGAAAGCTAGATTAAATCCGAATTAAACAAACTGTTAAGAGCCAAGATTAATTTTCCCTTTAGGCATTCTAGATGGGTCTCCAACCTGGTCCCAACCAGAAAGAAAAATGGAGATATTTGGATTTGTATTGACTTCGAAATCTCAATAAAGCTTGCCAAAAGGATAATTTTCCATTGCTCCCTATGGAGCAAATATTACAATCAGTTGCAGGATCTGAATTAATGTCCTTTTTAGATGTCTTTTTAGGGTATGATCAAATCTTGGTCCACCCGGATGATCAATTGAAAACTACATTTAGAACAAAATGGGGCACTTACGCGTATCAAAAGATGCCATTTGGTCTGATCAATGCTGGTGCCATGTTTCAAAGGGCTATGGACATTGCGTTGAAAGGATTAGTGAATAGGTCAGTGGTGATTTACTTAGATGACATAATAGTATATTCCAAAAAACACAGTAATCATCTTAGAGACTTAAAACAAATCTTTCAACGTTGTCAAAAATATGGAATCTTGCTTAATCCCAAAAAATTTTTTTTTTTTGCATTAAGTGAAGCAAAACTTCTTGGATTCATAATGTCCAAATCCAGAATCCATATTGACCCAGATAGGATTAAGGAAATTTCTGAGATATCTTTACCCCATAACAAGAAAGAAATGTTGTCTTTCCTTGGTCAGATCAATTTTGTTAACAGATTTGTCCCTGATTTCTCAAGAATCATGTCACCTCTCCAAGCCATGATAAAGAAAAATTCTCTCTTCAAATGGGGTCATGTAGAACATGAACCGTTTAGCTTGATAAAACAAGCAATTATAAATGCTCCATCTCTAGCAACTCCAAACTTTTCTGATCCTTTCACTCTATATACATTCACCTCTGAGAAATTGTATGCTACCATACTCACACAAGAAAATCGAGATAAAGCTG
This sequence comes from Pinus taeda, assembly GCA_000404065.3. Lineage (NCBI taxonomy): Eukaryota > Viridiplantae > Streptophyta > Pinopsida > Pinales > Pinaceae > Pinus > Pinus taeda. The sequence goes on along the minus strand of APFE030824882.1, from coordinate 71,549 downwards.
AAGCCCCAATTTCCTTCTTTAGTTCAAACTTGCAAGGAGTTGAATTAAATTACTCCGATGTTGAGAAGCAAGCTTATGTTGTTTTCAAAACAATCAAACATTTCAGATCCTTCCTCCTCAAAACTCACACCCAAATAATAATGCCATTTCCAACTGTAATAAATCTTTTGGTACAAAAGGATGTGGGTGAAAAGAGGGAAAATTGGGTCATAGCCCTGCAAGAATATGACGCTGAAAATAAACTAGCAAATATTGTAAAAGGTGAAGGTTTTTGTAGGATGTTGGCAGGAGCATCGCATATATCAGAAAAGCCATCTCCAGACAATGAAGTACAAATGTATGAGGTAAGCCTAAATGAATTTGAATCAAGATATGTTGATATCAGGTTCTGCTTAAAAAATGGATATGCTCCTCCACATTTGAATCACATAAAGAAAAGAACCCTAAGGCTAAAATCTAAAAAATATCAAATCGTCAATGATATACTGTTTAGAATGAATTATGATTATGTTCTCTTTAGATGCCTCGAGAAGTCTGAAGCAGAAAAGGTATTGCAGGAACTCCACGATGGACCAACAGGTGGACACTATGTAGGAGATGCAACAACACACAAGATATTTCGTGCTAGTTACTACTGGCCAACTTTATTTAAAGATGCACATAGCTATGTAAGGAGATGTCAGATATTTCAAAATGTTGTTGGAAGACAGAGGAAACCATCGTTGTCATTATATCCAATTAACCTCGATCATCCATTTGAATAATGGGGATTAGATATAATAGGTGAGATCGTTTCTCATTCTTCTAAATAACATAAATACATCCTTACGCTACTGACTACTTTACCAA
>APFE030824882.1:20494-56808 GCA_000404065.3 Pinus taeda | reverse complement strand
CAATCCCCCCCTTTGGACTTGATGGCAACCACTACACCAAGTCACTCTCCCCCTTTGACATCAAGGGCAAAGGGCGGACCAAGATATTCTCTTCTTTGATATACATTCTGCTGTCCATACTCCCCCTGAGTGCATGCTGAAGTTTTTGATTGATCTCCCCCTTTGTATATGCCAAGGTATACAAATCTGTCCATGCTCCCCCTGACTGTAGGCAAGATCTGCAAAAAGATGTTGTACAAGGAGAACATGACTCTATTATGAATGACCTTCCTATTACCAAAGACACATACATACATCTATCTCTCAACCAAGTGAGGGTATACAAATATTGACTCATCCATCCAACCCAATGAGGATATACCAAAAGTTTATACATGACTCATTACATCATCCATCCCATGCATATTGGGGTAACAAAAATACATCATATGACTCAAAAAGACCAAGGACCTAAGAAAGACCATACCATATACCATATGATAAGTAGCTATCATATACCATATGATAAGCATCTAGTATCCAAATCTGTAACCTGCAATCCATTCTTTTGGTCAAGCAAGATATGTTAATAAGCATCATCACCAAGAACTTCTAATCATAATGCCAACAATGCATTATTTGAAGTATATGCTCCCCCTGAACCAGTGCCATGCCATCTTCAAAACTGTGACTGAACCATATCATACTTCTGCACTGCTGCATCTTTCAGAACATCATATACGCGATTTTGCAACATTTAACTCGCGTATATATGTGTCTTGTCTTCATGAAACCCGTGTATGATATTTGGAACACTGATGTTCCACACTTCTAGCTACCTCTGAATCTGTCATGTCTGAGTACTCTGCTATGCCACATCTTTCTGGCTGTACTTCCTTTTTCTTCCATATCCTCAACTGTGATGATGTTTTCTTCTTTTGGTTTGGTGTCCATAATCTTCTCTTGCATTCCTTTGCTATGTGTCCAAGTTTGTAACATGCATAACATCTTACATGTCTCATATTCCTTCTATAGCAATCAATAGCCTTGTGACCAAACATATTGCAAGAAAAGCAATATCCCTGAAAGTACTTGGAACGTGATGATCTTTTTGTGTGATGATCTTGAACCATTCTCCTTCTACATCTAGCTGCAACATGTCCAAGATTATGACATACATAACATTCAACATTATTCATAGGAGGAGTAAAATATTTTCTTTGAAGAATCTCATTCCTAGATTGTTGATGGGGTTGATCTCTCATCTCCTTGTTGATCATTTTAGATTTGTCTTTGGAGTTCCTTGCTTCACCTTGTGAACTAGATTCACCTTCAACAGATTCATGAAAGCCAAGATCAGTCTTGATAGCAGGAGACCTTTGACTACTAAGAATATCATCCAAAATTTTAGTACTATCTTGAAATCGCAATAGTTTATCCTTTTCTTCTAATTTACCTTTCAAGATATTTACCTCATCCTGATGTTGTTCTTCCTTTTCCATGCGTTGTTTCTTCAAGATTTCTTCATACTTTCTTCCTTCTTCCACTTGTTGCCTTAGTTTGAGAATCTCATTTTCTTTCTCTTCATTCAGCACTTGCAGCATTTGGCAAACTCTGGAGGCACATTCCAGCTGAACTTTTAAGCTGATAATTTCTTCTTTGAGAGCACTCCCCCTTTTTCCAGGTAGGTCTTGTTGATCTATGACTTCATCTGATGCTTCATTTGCTTGTCCATCTTCAATCTGAGGTGATTCAGAATCTGAATACTTACTTTCATTCCTCGGCAGGTTGTCATTGTTCCTTTGAGCTGTCTTCTTCTTTTGACATGCTTTCTTTCCCATTGTTCTACGGATCTCCTTCAAGCGATCAAGCTTCTACCAAAGGACCTGGCTCTGATACTAATTGTTGGAAATAATACTGAGAGGGGGGGGGGGTTGAATCAGTATTATCACGTCAATAAAAATTTTTCATTTTTCATACTGAGATTCATATATGCGACTTCGGTTAAGGATATCTGCGTATATACGCGACTGTGTTAAATGCAACCAGCGTACATGCAGTAATCTTATGATTCAGTTAACTTTTCTTCAGTAAATGCAATAGAACATTATTAACCATATTAACAATAATCAGGTGCAGTAAAACAGAACATATCATCACACATAAAGAGCACACATGAACACCATGATATAAGGTGGAAACCCAATGTGGGTGAAAACCACCTGCTGCAATTTGTTTCTATCTTCCATTAATAAGAAACTTATTTTACAATGTACTGGTGTAGTCCTTTACCAGTACATAGGCCTCTACCTGCAGAAGGCTACAACCTTCTTAGCTCTTGTACTAGCCGTTCCATTTACTAGTACATAGGCGCTGGCCTACTGAAGGCTCCAACCTTCACTCGTTTTCCAGTTGTTCCTGGAAGGGAGCTACAACCCCCTGGCTCTTGTATTGGCCAATATGTTTACCAGTATGTAGGTTCCGGCCTACGATCATCCAGGAACCACGTTTCATACATTTTCATACTAGATCCATAAAACAATCACCATTGCAATACAACCTGCATCTTCAATCTCTGAATCACCCAATAATGAAACCCTGTCAACAACACAGTCTACATAACTCTGCAACAACAACCAGATCCAATAGCAACTTCAAATATCATACTTCATACTGTATACGCTACTTGGACGAACCCAACCTGCGTGTATATGCCCTTTTACCAAAGACAACCCGCGTACAGATCTGCAAATTCAACCTCATAACTTTGAAGCTATTTCAGACATCAGAACATACCCAAATCATAACATTCATAAACATGCATCAATATATCTAGTCTATCCATACTCAACCCATATAAAGATAATCATTCCAAGCCTTGAGATCTCAATCCATCATTCATCATCCTTCACATGAGTGCCTCCTTGGTTCAGATCAAGCAAGGCATCACCAACCCATAACCAGCATCTAGATCTCACACTTTATCAGATGTTCATCACTTGCTCACACTTTCACCTCTTCTTGGCCTAATGATCTTCTCCTTATATAGGTTTAGGCTTGTCTCAATACCATGGTCCAAAACCATGTAGAAACAATACCATGAACCCAATAGTTGGGGTCGTCACTTTGGACCAAATACCATGGACCAAAACCATGATTTCCAACATGTACGCGCCTTTACTTCTATTAACCCGCGTGTATACACGTATGCTTCTTTTGCTTCGCTAACCCGCGTATATATGCTCTTTCTTCACGGTCAACCTGCGTATATCTCTCTATTTACCTGCTGCACTATGATTTGTCCTCTGAGTGAGTTTCCATCACCTGTATCATACACAGAGTGAGTTGCCATAAAGGACAACACTTGAATCATAATGCCAACACACACAGAGCGTAATACACGAAGAAATGGGGAATAAAGGCAAGGCTTCCGCATTTGAGAAGACAGAAATGACCCCATTATTCACAGACGCTCCCTGTAGTTGGGACGCAGGGATATCTACGTGGGAAGCTATGTATCAGTTGTTAGAGGACGAACAACCAAGAATTATGGAAGTTACAGTTATAGCAGATGGATGCGGCTCTTCTGAAGCATCCCTAACTGAACTTGCATGCTCGTTTCTACACCACATTGTGGCAACGTAAAAGATACTCCCCTACACCGACATGGTGAAATGGATTATAGATGATGCAGACATATGCGACAAAGAGTTCAAGATGGCCAGCCAGGAAGTCATGGGGTCATTTACTCCAAACAATTTGAGGCATATGTACCACTTACCAGGACCCCAGGCCAGCTACAATAAGCAATTTGTTGAGAAGTTCGCCAAGGAGAATGAAGACTTGGCTGAATGAACAAATCACTGGTCAAACAATGAGGAAAGAATAAAAATGGATAAAAATGGTATGTACGCCACTGGCTCTCTTTTTTTCCTTACTGTTTTGTTGCTGCAATGTTATGTAGACTGTTTGGGAAACCAGACATCAACAAGTTTTCATCAGAATGGTTACCTCTAGTGGATGTGGCTATCAATGCCACAATAATGAATTGGGCCCAAATCCTATCAGATAATTTAGCCACTGCAATTTTAGAATACAGAAGAAAGAGAAGTATTGCTTCGAGGGTTTACCCTCCATTCTTTTTGAGCGCCTATGTTATGGATGCTATTTGTTTGGTTTCCAAATATCTGATTATGGGATAGAAGTGGATGGTACAAAATCTGCTTCCTATTTAGATTTATCACAAAGTCCGTGGGAATCAAATTTTGTGCCACATTTCTTCAAAATTTGTCACGGAGTTATACTCCCGATCTATAAAAATATCTACAACAGAAATGCCCCAAGGTTTTCCTAAGAAGCTGAGGTGGATATTCTCTCCATGGCAAGATGGTTTGGGAAGAACTGTTCACTTATATCAGAGTGTTTGACAACATTACTGCACCCCATGTGCTACCTTATTACGTCCCAAACAAACTAATGGCTAGGGAGATAGCCTATCAGACCTGCGACGTGGGGGGAATGAGCAAGGTATTGAAAGATTCCAAGAAGGCCATTTGGCCCCAATTTCCTGTAATATGTGGAGCATTTGCATTGCATGAATTAGGTCATGCTTTCAAAGTAGTTGATAATGTATTATGTTTACAACTATCAAAGTTCCCGAGGAGGTAATATGATCCCTTTGGTGTTGTAAGTAATTTTACTACAATGGTTAAAATAAAAGTATTTTCCCATGAAGAATATCTCTTTGATGATGTTTTCCTGCAGAAGAACACCTTCAAAGAGGTTCAACATACAACACAAATTCTTTTTGACCAAAAAAGTCTCCAAAATCTAGACAATTATAGAAAACAGAGGTTATCTAAGGTCCCATTGGACCAATTACTCATCGAACCAATAAGAAAACCTACTCCCAGCATTAGCATAAGTGAGGATTGAAAAGAGAAGTCCAAAACAAGTTCTAAAAAAGAATCATCTGAAAAGTCTAGTGATCAATCCAAGAGTGAACACAGTAAAAGCGAGGAGTCAATAAAAGACGCAGCTTAGTCTACGACAAAGTCTGATCAATAGATTTTGTCCCAAAAGCAAGCTGAGGTTTTCACTCCTCTTATAAAGCAAACAAAGCCACTCGTAATTGATCTAGAAGGGGAATGGGAGAATTTTAATAAGATACTTAAAACAAAAGAATAGAGAGCATAGCCACCAACAAATCCAAAAGAGACGACTACGGAGATGGTAATAGAAAGGGCTATCAACACTCAGGAAGCGGAGCATATTCATATTGATCTCTCATCTAAGATTGTACTAAGAATAGAGGAAATTCCTCCTCTAGATGTGTTTTATAGCCCTCAACATAAAGCTATCGTTAGAAACAAAATTGGATTCTGTGCTCGCTCCCAAGGATGAACCTCTAGATATTCTTTGGAAAGACCCCTCTACATACTCATCAGAAAATCTTACTAGGCTCTCACAAGTAGCAGGTGCTTAAGCTTCAACAACTATTGATAAGGCAACAAAAGTTCAATTATTACTTAAAGAAAAGGAAGATAGGATTTTATTTTTGGAACAACAGTTAAAACAAGTCAGCATCAATCAACAAGCGGAAACACAGTTGGAAAAACTTCAACCAGACTTTCAACAAATGCAATTGGCACATCAAAGCAGTTTGGCTAGTAAAGAAGAGCACTTATAGGGTATAATATAACTGCACAAAGATGATCCCAAATTGCGAGTTTATCACAGAGGCACTTGCTCTCAATTCCCAGCTCTTGCAACAGAAAGAACTACTATGCCAGAAGATTTCGCAATGGAATTCCCATTGCGAAATGAGCGATAATATTACAAATCAAGTCATAGAATTACAACTTGATTATGATTCAATTTTTAAGAAGATCTTAGACTTCTTGAACTAGCAGAAATCCGAAGAAGGAAAAAGAGCAGTCACGACCAAAATCAATGAAATGCACAAGGAAATCTTATTCGTGAAATGGGATTCTCGACTAAAGGAAGTAGAACAGGAAATGGATGATGTAGCGACAACAGATAGTGCCATTGAATGCATAAATGAAAATCTACACATGGCCAATTTGGTAGCAGAGACCACCTCGGGCTTCCTTCCAAAGGCACAACAACTTCAAACAGTGTGGAAAAAAACAACAGAGGAAAGGGTGGAGGCGATTAAACAGGTAAACAAATTAAATTGGGAAACATACTGGAAGTACCTGGTAAAACCACATAACCAATGGATGACCCTGATGTGCCTCATGACTTTTGCCGAGAAGATAGTGCTAGCTCTTACCGATGCCGTATTTGCAAGACAGTTAAAAGATGAAGTTAGCCAACCGACACTCTTGAAACCGATGCTGGATATTTACAATATAAAGGCTCAGATGCAGGACTAGTCATAGATGTAGTTTTTTTTGTTTTAGTTTATTTTTTCTTAAAATGTGGCAGGTCGTTTAAACCTCCTCATCTATTTTTGTAATATTTATTTTAAGATTTCATAGAGTAGTATTTAAACCCCTCTCATGCATTTAGAGAGGGGTCCAAAGTTTTATCAAAAACATTCTTTAGAACATGCATTTTCCCCCCACTGAGGAGGTTTTGATAAAATCAATGGAACGAGATTTATTTTCTATATGAGTTTAATATCTGCTACTGAAATTGCACTTTTGTACTCTTAGTAGATGTTAAGTGATTTGAAGATGATCAATATTGCTGCAGCTCATGAGTAGGACGTATTATAAATGGTATTTTTATCTCCTAATGCCTTTTACTTATGTGTCAAGCAATAAATCAATTTTTAGTTATTTATATATGAACGTTTGAATGTTTAAGTTATTATTATTGCACTTTTGTATGGTGATGACTTACTCTTTATGCTGAATATGTGAATGACTCTTATGGGATATATTTCTCATGTTCTTTCGGCTAACTTTTTATATGAAACAATCATTTTTAAATGGATTCTCTTCTTATTGTGATGGAATGATCCTTATTATCAACCGCTTTTAGAAATGATTTTAGATCGCATAAGTAAACATTACTCTTGGGATAATTAAAGTTAGATGTTTTCTTTGATTATGATAGATTGCATATGATAGTTAGAAAATATATTAGATTTAGAACAAATATTCACCCCATAAAACCCCAAAAAGAAAACATCATTCCATTAGTACAAACATCATAAATATATTGTGAAACTGGTCCCATCATCCCCAGTCGGAGCCACTATTCCAAATGGAAAAGGAGCTGCATTGAGGTCCAGACTGGGTGGTTACCCCCCTTGTTGGAGTCTCTATTTTGCGAGCCTTCTACAAAACCTTAATACAAAGCAGAGGATTCTGAATTTGGTTTTACACAGTTTGTGTTATCGTGTAAGCTTTTCCAATTATCAATCATTATGTTTTTCTTCATATGCTTATGACTTATAGAGATATCTAGGTAGGAATAATTGTGTCTCAATTTATTCCTATAAGCTCCTGAAGTGATCATCTATTAAGAGAATGGATTAATGAACTGTTTGTTTAGCTAATCCCCTCTAATCAATAAATCATCAGCATCTTGTGTAAGCTTAAGTATACTGCCTTGAACCTTTGGAACGTAGTTTAGAAGGTTTTCCTACTTATGATTGTTATGTTTTATAGTCTAGAAACTGTGATAATCATATTATTTTCCATCTTCTTCTCACCACTATTTTGATCTATATCATTGTGTAAATCTTTATAGCATCCCTTTGCTGAGATATTAATATAGCCCAAAGGATTAATTATTTCAATTCTACAACTGTATTCATTCATTGGTCTTCCAAAACTAAAACCAAAAACCCCAAAACAATTATTTTAGATGCTCTGGCATTGGTAGGTGACCTACTACTATCTCAAAGGTACAACAGGGCCACTACATATAAACCCTAAAAATATATGTTAGGGATCTTATGCTCCCACTCTAAGGGTTTGATTAGATCCTACCATCTCCTGTGTCACTAGTACCTATAACTTGTGAAATAGAAACATAAACACATAAAAAACAATTTTTTTTGCAAAATACCGCTGGAAAATAAAAAGGGAGAAAAAATGTAGAAAAGAAAACAAGGTTACCACGGATATGAAGTTTTAGCACATTGGGGTCACCATTTGTTAGGAGGAAAATTCTAGATGAATGTATCAAAATATCCTTTTTATTTCGCGTGACAAAACAACCTAACGAAAAAAGCAAAAAGAAAGAAAATATCCAAACCTTGCAATGTTCATCAACTATCTTTATATCTGCATGCAATTTTAGTGGAAAACTTGTAGAAAAATCACATAATCTAAAAATATATGCTAAAAATCATAGAAGTGGAACCCAATAGAAAGGCAAGAAATTTTTATTTTTATTAATAAGGATGACGCCTATGGAGAATTATTTACTAACATGGGTTTGTAAAGTCCTCCTGCATGAGAGGGTTCTTTTTTGTCCCTACGCTGCAAGTGCTTGCATCTTTGTCCTCTGTTTGAAAATGGGAAATGTTGGAAAATGGTTGAACTCAAGGTGGAGAGCTAGAAAGTGGCAAGATTAGAATGACAACAATGATATTGATCATCTGTAATTGGCGAAGGAAAAATCTCTCTATTTATAATAAAATTCTAGATTAGACTAGATCTAGTCAAATAATAAAATATTTGGTTGACATGATCAAGATCTAACTAATCTGAGTATTTTATTATTTTTGATAGAGGAAAAGGTTACATAAATGTTCAATAATATTTATTTAGTTGACTACCTCAAAAAATAATTATTAATTAAGTTAATTAAGAAAAGTGAGTGACATAATTAATAAATGAAAATGATTTATTAATTATTTATAGGAGATATGGTCAAAATAAATTAGAAATAATTGTTAAATAATGATTTAATAATTATTTCATGGGAGAAAAGTGAAATGATTAAAGAATAATATAAAATATAAGGATTTACTTAATTATTCCTTAGTGGGATATGGTCAAAATAGGCTAGAAATAATGACTAAATAATGATTTAATAATTATTTCAAGGAAGAAAAATGAAATGATTAAGGAATAATAAATAAATGATGATTTATTTAATTATTCTTATGGATAAAAGAAAATATTTTTAATTGTGCTGAGAGGCACATTCTACAGCCCAGTGTGAGCGATGTGTAAGTATGTCCGTGCTCAACGTATAGTTGACACATATCCTTTAAAAAAAAAAAAAAAACTCTATGTTGACTCAAATAAAATAAAAAAAATAAATATATAAATATACAAAATACAGTTAATTTTAACAAAATCTTTAGAAATTTTAAATCAACAAGTGGCAGAATGAAGGCAAAGGACAACCAAAGCTGTCTGTGGTCATGTGCAGGTGACCGATATGACAGAGCTTTTGTTCGTAGAAATTGTTGATGAGATCCCCAACATTTCTTGACTGTTTGGTTGAACCACAAACTGAATTAGTAATGCTCACACTATTAGGCGGTCCTCTATTATTTTACATAGTAATTCATTGATGCTCTATCTCCAATTTCTTAACAACCTTCAGCATATATGACTCACAAAATTCTTGAGGTCAAGTGATGCTTCAAAAACTATTGTGGATATTTAGGTCAAGTATTTGTGGATTTGTTATATGTTGTCCATAATGTAGTAGTTGCGTATGCAATTTTCATCAAATATAATTAATTTCAGCTATGATGTGTACCAACATGAGCTATGTATGCAATTGGCATCAGTTATTTCTTAGTTCCATGTAATAATTTGGTTTCAAAATCATCCATGAGGTCACAAAAATTGAAATCGGGACAGATCAATGGCGAAGGATAAAAAATTCTCCATTGAAGTAACAAGGGTTTCCTAGCCGAAAAAGGTCCACAAGTTTGATTTTTTAGATCACAAATACTTCAAAAATGAATGGTACTCTTGAGGACACATTGTTTGTGACCATTTTGAATTAATGGAAAATATTAGGTATTAACTTAGTTGTTGTAGCATTCTTCAAAAAGTTTCCTAAAGTATTCGATGTCTGTTTGTAGCATTTTTAATAACAAAGGAAATACAATGGACATCGCTGCAAAACATGATCAAAATTACCTCTTTGTACTATAGAATTTTGAATTTGAATGCACTTTTTAAAATAAAATACGTAGAACACTTCATGGAATGTAATTTCAAATGACACAACACACTTTTTAAAATAAAACACGCAATATGCATATTGGAATTTAATTTCAAATATGTTCCATCCATGTTCTAAAAAGTGTTTAGGGAATACATAATGTCACATAATTCGATAATGTCAGATAGTTCAGCGCTAAGAGGCATCAAATCTTTGAATTTGATCAGACACAAGAGAATGTAGAGAGGTAGAATATTTAGGGTCTCCATTTTTTCTCATTGTAAGAAATCTTGAATGAGATTTCATTATGAGAATAATGATGGGGATTCCATGGGACGTCAGTTAATAGGAAAATTTGTGAAAAAAATTGGTTGGCCTTGTGCATGAAATGGGATGACATGCAATGATTTTTCCAATACATGGAGAGATTTGCAGCTACTACAGACGCCATTATATCTCGACAATAGTTCGATGAATTTCCAAAAATCTACATAGCACCAAAATATTGTTTCACAGGATTACAAACAATCCTTTCATCCATATGTGTATGGATTTTTGTACTGTCCATTTTGTATCTCATTTGACTAGCATGATTCTTATTTTGGTTTGGTATATATTTTTTTGAGTGGGGTCTTCATTCAAGTATTTCTAAGCTATAGTCTAATTGAGTTTTTTTGGAGCATATTTGTTTGAAATGTTGTAATGATGATTTTGTGGGATTATAAATTTGAATTATGATCTTAAATTTGAATTGTGATTTCATACAATTTTAGTTTGACCATATTTTGATTCAATTAAAAAAAAAAATTATACAGCCTCTATCTGAATAGAGTAATATTAATGCGTTAAAAATTAAAAGTATTTTTATTTGGGATGAATTTTATAACCAATTGGAATGGTGTCTTACTTTGAAGTTTTTTTTGATAAAGAAATGGAAACTCATAGTTAGTAGAGTCATTTAAATGGGGTTGAAAAGAAATTGATGGCTTATAGACCAGTAAGACAAAGTCCAATGGAATTCCAATTTGACATAACATTTTGTAAGCTTTTGGGTTAAAAAAAGATTAGAAAATTATTTAGAGTATATATACAAATTAAAAGTTAAAATGTTTGGACAAACGCTCTCGAGCCCTTCACAACTGTCCGTTGAGTTACTGTCCTAGAGCCGGCTTGGGAAAAATGCTCTGGAGCCCTAAACAACTTTGGTAAATATTGATTTGGTGATCGTTAATGATGTTAGACCATGAGGTGGAATAATTGGTCAAGGGTTGAGGTGGTTTGGCCTCTGGAAGCCCTGGTTTGGTTTTGCTTGTTTTATTCCATGAGATCCCACATTCATGCTTGGAATATGGCGTGAGGGTGATTGGATGAAAGGGAGATTTGGTTCAGCCCAATCTATGGTCGGGTGGTACGTGGAAGTCCCTAACTCGGTTGGATTTTTAATATGTTAATAAGAGTTATTTCCTCTTGTATTCGAGTAAATGTTGTTATGAAGTGGATTTAATGGATGTTCTATCATTGTTATTATTCTAGTTATAAGCATGGTTTCATGATAGATTCTAGTTATGGATCTTAACATGTTTTGATTGGTAAATGAATGGCTATCGAATGCATGACCTAATAAATGTTATTTAAGCAATTATGAGAAGGCATTATACCTTCTCAGCGATTTTCAGATAAGTATGAGACTCCTATGTTCAGGTATGCATTTATATCTTGTAGATTACACGTTCAGAAAATGTTTGACGAAATGACTATCATGGTTAATATTGGTTAGGTCAAGTTCTTGACTAAGTTTTTTGTTAAAGGCTTTGTCTTTGTGTCATTTATTGTTCTGGAAAGTCTCATCAAGTTTTGGGCAGTGTTCTGGAGACTAGCCCTAAAACAGTGGCTCAGATTCTATGGTAGCAGGCACAGAATTGGGGGTAAGTATACTGAAGTCTCTTCCTTGTAGGATTATTCATGCGACTGGAGGCATAAAATCAAATTTATGCAAGGTTATGCATGTGTCTGGGAGTCCAAATCATTGAAAAAGAAAGTTAACTTAGGGTTTGGGCACCTGGAGGGGTGGTTTATCTCTTGGGGGTCCTGTAGCTCCTGAGGAGGGTCTTTAAAGTTTCATTTTGTCGATTCAACTTCCTTAATGGTTATTAGGAGGTTCAGTCATATCATAGTAACTCTTTGTCACATGTTTACCCCAATAGACTTGTGAACTTAGGTAAATGTGGGAGGAGGGGGTTGTAGAGTGGTACTAGAGCTCCTAGGTTCAACACTTGGACTAGATGGGCAGAATGTGTTTGCCATGCATGCATGTTTGTTGTATATATGATTGTCATGTATGCATGGTATTGGTAATTTTTGTAGTTGTGTCATCAAGTACAGGTTGATGATGTTGGTATGCTAATTTCATTATATATATATACATATGTTATTGTAATTTGGATTTATTGGTGCAGACGAGATAATCTCCCTTGAACTTCACTGAGGTATGTGTGGTTTTATTTATATTTGGTTAATCGACATGATATGTTTGTAGAAGAAGAGGATCAAATATGAGAAAGATGGTAGACTATAGTTCACGTGATTCGCCCTACAGATCATATGAGAAGCATGATGATGAGTACTCCCGTCACATTGAAGACACACTGAGAAGTTTGAAACCAGAGATAAGGAGTTGTAAGGTGGAAAATGACATAATAATTCAGTCACAGGAGAGACTTGCCAGGGAACAAGAGAAACAAGCAGACGTTAATGCAGTTATCCTTTAGCTTTTTCCAGGCTTGCAGAGATAGGGACCTCTTAGGATCAGTCATGGGCAAGAGGAAAGAAAAAATGGCGCATATGGAAGTAGGTCTCAATCAAGATATGAGTTTGAGAGGAATGATACAGTCAGAGATGGTAGGTTCATGGATACTCCTAACAAGAGGGATAATGATCGTGGGTTGTATTCTAGTTATGGATTAGAGAGGCATCAACATCATCATTGTCACCATTCGTATAGGAGGAATGAGAAGCAGTAATTGTAGGAGGAATTAAATAAAGAAAAGCCTCCTACATTTGACGAAGAAATGAAGAAGTCATGGGATTCAAAAGCTTGGTTATTTGGGTTGAATAAGTTCTTTCATTTGCATGATTACTCAGAGAATATGAAAGCCAAGATAACTACTTCCAGTCTTAAAGGCAAAGCAACCATTTGGTGGGAATATGTAAAGAATGTCAGAGGTATTCAAGAAAGGAGTTGACTTGAGTGAGTTTGAGAGGCTTTTTAGGAAGAAGTATCTATCTGAGAGATACTATGATGATAGGGCAAAGGAATTCTATGAACTTAAGATGGGATTTATGACCGATGAGGAGTATACTAGAAGGTTCTTGGATTTGTTGAGGTATGTGCCTTATCTGAAGGAGGAGAAAGTAAGGATTTAGAGATTCATCAATGGGTTACCAATAGAATTCAAGGATATAATCGATTTTGATAAGCCTAGATTGTTGGAGGTAGCCATCAACAAGTTGAAGCATTGTTATGAGTAATTGAATTGCAGGTTTGAATATAAAAAATATTGGAAAGGTAATGACAGTACTAAAGGAAAATGGGATAAGAAGCAAGGAAGACTAAAGGACACAGGTGATAAAGAGAATGTAGTGCCACACAATAATTTCAATAAAACTAACAAAGGACATGGATTTTAATTTAAGGAGTAGAACAAGGGTGATTGGAGGAAGCCTTTACAGTCTTTGACTTATGGAAAGGATTATCACAAGAGAGATTTCCCACAACATTAAGGTGGCATACCACAAATCTACAATGCTCAGGAGGCACACACAATTGGGGATGTTGGGCAAAGCATTCCTTGGATCTATGCAACATTGGATAATAGGGAAGAGGATCACCAAGCATCCATTATTGAGATAGATGAAAATATTTGTGATCAAGTTGTTTCTATTTTGATTGACCTTGGACGTAATTATAGTTATGTTAATCTTGACCTGGTGGATAAGTGTGGCTTGAATAAAGAAGTGCATGCAGAGTCTTGGTTAGTATAGTTGGATACAGGTACCAAGAAAATAGTTCATCATTGGGTAAGGGATTTTGCATTTGAGTTGAATGGTATGTCTACTTCAATTCATTTAGATGTGCTTCTGTTGGGATCATATAGTATGCTTTGGGTATGGATTAGTTGTATCTTCACATGACTAAGGTGGATTGTTATGAAAAGGAAATTGAGTGCTTGGATGACAATGGAGAAAAAATAATGTTGCAGGGTAAGAAGAAGGCTACATTAGTTAGAATGGTCACGGTTATGAAGAAAAATCATAGTCGCAAGAAAGAATGTGTATTATTTGTAGTGCATATTTCTAGTGATAAAGGTAAGGATGTTGAGGATGTGGAATTATTCAAGAGGTACCCAGTTTTGCAACAGTTTCAGGATGTGTTCCCAACAGAGATTTCAGAATTTCCACCAAATAGGCAAGTTGAATTTTCTATTGAGTTGGTACTAGGAGAAGCACTTGCATCAAAGGTAACTTACAGTATGAGCACTCCAGTGTTAGTGGAACTAAAATTGCAGTTGAAGGAAATCCTTGACAAGGGATATATTAGGCCAAGTGTGTCGCATTGGGGTGCACTAGTATTGTTTCTGAAGAAGACAAATGGTACTCTTAGGTTATGTATTGATTACAAGTAACTGAGCAAGGAGATGATTAAGAATAGGTATATGTTGTCGAGGATTGATGATTTGTTTGACCAGTTCAAGGGAGCAACAATGTTCTCAAAAATTAATATGAGATCAAGATATCATCAGGTACGCATTAAATAAAAGGACATATATAAGACTGCTTTCTAAACCAAGTATCGGAATTATGAGTTTGTTGTATTTCATTTCAGTTTGACTAATGCTCCAAATACTTTTATGTGCTTGATGAACAACGTATTGCATCCTTATCTGGACAAGTTTGTTATTGTAGTCATGATGATATATTGATATATTCTAAGAATGAGGAAGAGAATGCCGAACACTTAGCAATAGTATTGAGGTCACTAAGAGAGCACGAATTGTATGCCAAGCTTAGTAAATGTAGCTTCTTTCAGACAAAGGTCCATTATTTGGGGTATGTGGTTTCCAATGAAGGTATAGCTGTGGATCTAGAAAAGATAAGAGCTATCATGGAATGTGAAGATCCTAAGAATGTGGAGGAGGTCATATCATTCATGGGGTTAACAGGTTACTGCAGATGGTTCATCAAAAACCTATCTCAGATTTCCTATCCTATTACATCGTTGGAGAGGAAAGGAAAGAAATTTGAATGGATAGAGGAATACACATCAAGTTTTGAGCAGTTGAAATGATGGCTTACAAATTCTCCAGTTCTAAATATTGCAGATCTAGATAAAGATTTTGTGGTATGTATAAATGCTTGCAAGAGAGGAATTAGTGGAGTTTTGATGCAGGAAGGATAGGTAGCATGCTATGAGTCAAGGAAACTGAATGAGTAGGAACATAATTATGTGATACATGATCTTGAGTTGGCAGTGATCATCCATGCATTGAAGATGTGGAGACACTATATTCTTGGTAGGAGGTTCATCTTGATGAATGATCACAGTGGATTGAAATACTTATTTGACCAACTAGATTTGAATGCCAGGCAAGCTAGGTGGTTGGCTATGATCAATGAGTTTGACTTTGAGATCCAGTACATCAAGTGAAAAGAGAATAAGGTTACAGATTCTCTTAGTAGAAGAATACCAGTAAATCACATAGTAGCTATGAGTTCATATGGGACAAATTCACAAGATCAGATCTTGCAGGCAGAACAGTAGGATGACAGGTACTAAAAAATTAAGCACATGTTACAATGACATGGTACAAGTGAATAGGATGTGAACTATCATCTCATAGAAAATGATTTGGTCAGATTTAGGGACAGGATCTATGTGTTAGACAATAGTGAGCTCAATAAGCTTATCTTGCGAGAATTTCATGTCAAATCATGTCCAGATCACCAAAGATATTAGAATACATTGATAGCAGTTAAGAAGTTCTACCATTGGCAGAATTTGAAGAAAGAGGTGACATAGTTTGTTGTGAAATGGTTGGATTTTCAACAGGTAAAAGAAGAGTGTAAACATCCCTATGGGTTATTATAGCTGATTCTAATTCCATAGTGGAAATGGGAGGTCTTTTCCATGGAATTCATTATAGGTTTTCTGAGGACATATAAATAACATGATTCTATTATGGTCGTGTTTGACAGGTTGACCAAGGTAGCTCACTTCATTCTAGCAAAGTCTACAAATTCAGCTAGTGAACTCGCAGAGGTCTTTATCAGAGATATGGTGAGGTTTCATGGTGTTCCAAAGAAAATTGTGTCAGACAGAGATGCCAAGTTCACTTCCATGTTTTGGAAAGAGTTATTTTCAGGTTTGGGTACAAAGTTGGTCTTTAGTACAACTCATCATCCATAGACATATGGGCAAATAAAGAGGGTCAATAAGATTCCAGAGGACACGTTGAGAATGTATGCTATGCATCAACAATGGAAGTGGGAAGAGTATCTTCCATTGGTAGAGTTTGCGTACAATAATGGATATTATGAATATTTGATGAGTTTGTTTGAGGCACTTTATGGGTGGAGTTGTAATACTCCTATCAGTTGGAGTGATCTCGTGAACAATTTGTTGATTGGGTCAGATATGTTGGCAGAGATGGAACAAGAAATGCAGTTTATCAAGAAGAATTTAAAGGCAACAGAGGATAGGAAGAGGAGATATCCATATCAACATAGGGTGTTTAAGGAGTTTCGGGTTGGAGAACAAGTGTACTTGCAGATCAAGCCCAAGAAGAGATCCTTGAGGATTGGATCATGTTCCAAGATGGCACCTCGGTATTGCGGGCCTTTAAATATTCTTGGGAGGATCAGACTAGTAGCCTACCGACTCGAACTTCCTCCGACAGTGAAATTCCATGATGTTTTCCATATGTCATTTCTTAAGGATTATGTGAAAGATGGTTATCATGTGACTAACTGGTCTGTATTGTAGGTGGAGTCCAAAGGATAATTTTAGCCAAAACCTCAGCGCATTTTGTAGCGAAAGGTGCTCATGCTTCGAAATCAAGAAATTGAGCAAGTTAAAGTGTAACGGAAGCACTTTGGGCCCAATGAAGCTACATTGGAGATGGATGATTAGATGTGGGATATGTATCCTTCTCTATTTACTGGTTGAATCAGTGTATTTTCGTATATGTTATGATGTTGTGTTTTGGTTATGTCTATATATGCATATGTATGTTGTACATACTACATCGAGATATGTTATAAAAATCCAATAAGTGGTGTGGTGTTCATGATATGTTGGTTATGTATTCAATGGTATCATATGATGTAAATGCTTCATCTAGCTTTGTTATAAAGCTACATGGATAGCATGTGCTTTGCTAGTTTATAAGTGTCATTGAACACTGAGGATGGTGTTCCCCTAAAAGGGAGGGTTCTGTAACCTAGTTAAAAAATTATGTAATAAAGTTAATAAAGGAAAAATAAGACTAAGGTCATGGTACATATATTCCAAGTTGAATGTTGGGAAAAAAACATAGTGATGGGTATCACTAGTGATTAATAGATGGTATGAAAAGTGGCATTTATTTATGAAAATAATGGAAAATAGGAGAAAATAAAGGTGAAAGGTCATAATTTCGTGTGAGGAAAATTGAAGGAAAAATGAGGAAAAATGAAGAAAATAGAGGTCTTGATAACAAAAGGCTTCCAAGGATCAGTTCATGGCTTTTTGTTAGTTTTAGCTTGGAGCTCTCTTCTATTATCTCTCTCACACATTCTTACACACTTGGAGAAATCTTGGAGCATTCTTGGAGAGCATTGGATTTGGAGAAAGAAGGAAAAGGAAAGCAGGAAATCACAAGGGGACAACAGGATCAACAACTATAGATGGATTGCTTTGCAGGTACTGAGTTGCATGAATGATTTACTTGATAGTTTTGGCATGCATGTGTTTGCATTATGACTAATGTGTTGCCCTTGATGGCAACCTACTTGATGAGTTGTCTTTTGATGGAAACTTACTTAATAAACATGTCAACATGATGGTAGTAGAATGAGTCTTTAGGCCAGTACAAATGTGAAAGAAAGATTGGACAAAGGAATATCAATTCAGAGACAAAGGAATGATAAAGATGAAGTTTGAAGAAGTATCCATAGGTTCTATGAAGCAAATCCATGTACATACACATATTTTGTGAAGCAAAGTCATGTATATGCAGGTGCTATGAAGCAAAGCCATGTACATATGCAGGTATTGTGAAGAAAAATTGTGTATATGTAGGTTCTGTGAAGAAAAGCCACATGGGTAGGAAGAAGAACAGGCGCATATAGTTTCTGCACCATGGTATTATAAATACCAAGGGTCTTTACCATGGTATTGAACCATACTATTGAGCCCAACAACAAATATTTGATCCCGTCAAAGAATACTATCAAAATTAGTGTGGTTTTGGCTTGTGGTATTGGAGAAGGGTTAAGTTATATAGGGAAATCAAGATCAAAGTGTTTATGTGTTCAAGTAATGAATATTTCATAGTTATATCTGAAGCAAGTGTGCATGTAATGGGATATTAATGAGTAGTTTAATCTAAAACTAAGTATGCAACCGGGAATATGATGATGGATTAGATCCAATAGATTTGAAATGGCTATATTGTTAATGGATTGATTTGATTTGTGATATTCTGTCTGGCACATGTTTTTATCATGTCAAGAGATGGTTTTTTTCTTTCTTTTGAAGATCGAATGTGTAACGAAGTTATAACTCAATAATTGCAAATATGTACATAGGTTTGATAACCTGAAAGGGGTGTACATATGCAGGTTTAATGCTGGTAGGTCACGTATTGATTTAGATCTGTACATGGGTTTGATTCTTGAAAAACATGTATACACATGGATATGTTTTGTGGAAAGCACATATGTAAGCTTGGGTTTTGTTGAATAAGATGTCTGATTAGTCTAATCAGTCTTTCTGTGTTTCTTCTCTCTGTCAATGAAGTCTTACTTGATGATATGGGTTTATCAGTGACGACTGAAGTTGAATTGATTTACTGGAGAATGGTGATGCTGCTAGTTGTATGTGATTGAAGATATTTGATGGTTCTATGATTATTTTAGAGTAATTCATTGGTTCAGGGTGTAACTAAGTGTATGTTTCAGAATGACAATGATTTAGTTTCAGGGTTCAATATTTTGAGATTTGTACGCGAGTATGCTTCAAGGAAGTCGTGTATACATGCAAGTTTGAAAAAGTAAAGTAGAACATATATTATGACATTTTATTGATCAGGGTTTTCAGTTGATTCAGTAAGTTGATGTAGTGTTTGGGTTTAGTATTGGTATTCTAGTTACAGTGATATAACTTCTTTGGCTTTTTGAGAATAAGTTAATTGATTTTGGTCTTAGTTGGTTCAGTGATTGGTTAATTTAGTTGGTTCAATGATTGAGTAATTTGTTGTAATGATATGTCTTTGTTTTGATATTTTATATTGGGCTTAAATGATGGCAGTGGGTCTAGTCTGAAAATTTGATGAAAAATGGCCTACAAATTTGATGTTTTGGGTTAGGTGGATCCAATATGAAAATTATGAAATGTGGTCCATGGAAGTTTTGAGGGTTGGAGCCTTCAGTAAGGGAGTCAAAGCTTCCTTCTAGTGGTAGCTAGTAAATTAGTTCAGGGGGTAGGATCTCCCTTCCAGTGGGTGGTGGTAAACGAGATCAGGGGGTTGGAGCTCCCTTCTAGTGGGTAATGGAGAATGAGAGAAGGTTGTAGCATTCTATAGGTGGGTGCTTGTGTGCTGTTATGAGTCTATGCTAGTACAAGGTTGTAAAATGTTTTTAATTATAATAAAAGATGAAGACAAAAATGAAAACAATGGTGGTTTTTTCCCACATTGGGTTTCCACCTAAAAATACTTGTGTTCATGTGTGTTGATGTATTTCTTATGTTTGATGTATTTCTTATGTGTGATGTCTTATTCTGTTCTCACTGCACGTGGTTACTATTTAATTAATGTCTAAAGAAGTATTGATGCACTAGTTAAAGTTAAACACATGCTGAATTAGTTGAAAAGTTAGTTAACTGGATATACGCTACTTATCCTCATCATAGTCACGTACATACACTGGTTCACTTAATTAAAGTTGCATACAGAAATATGAATAAGAAATTGAAATGTTTTAGTGAGTTTTAAAAGACTGATTCACTGCCCCCTCTTAGTAATTTCCCCAACATTTGATATTGGAGTAGGTCCTTTAGAAGAAGCTTGATCACTTGAATAATATCCATCAAGATGATGGGAATGAAGAAGATAGCTTGAAGGAGGGATTCAGAAAGATGTGACAATGATAAATATGATGCAATACAATTACAAATGTTAGAAAATATTCAGGTTTGGGAGCACTCTGCTTTATATTGATCAATAATGAAGAAGATGGTAATAGAGAATTATTAGGTATGGGATTTTGTTCTAACTATGGTCCATTTCCTTGTCTATGCAATAATGATGGTGATGATGGCAGAGAAATGACTGAACTTTCACTCATGGGTAAATTGAAAGTAAGCACTCTAAAGAGAAAATAAATTCAAAAATGTTGGCCCTAGAAGTAGAAGATCAAGGCAATTAAGAAACAATGAATAATGAAGGCATACCTATGTTAAGTAATGATAATTATCAACAATGGAAAGAAAATATGAAGTCTAATATAATGAACCATGACGTTTGGTATTTATTCTGCAATGGCTACACCAAAATTCCTCCATTAGATGAAGAACTACAAAATAATAGTAAGGCATTAAGTGACATCATTAATAGCATACATGATTCAACATTAAATAGGGTTATGTATTATGCAACTGCAAAGAAAGTGTGGGATAAGCTACAAGAAATCCATCAAGAAAACCTAAAGGAAGCTTGCTCATCAGAAGAACTACTAGGTAATCCTATCCCTAACAATGTTTCAAAAAATGAACATGATGACAAAACAACCTTTGTTATGTTAGATGGATTTGTTGATTCAGAAGAAGACAAGTTAGAAGAATTTTTTGATCTTAGAACAAAACTTGATCTTGCTTTGAAAAATATTGTTAATCTTAAAGATAAGTTGCAGGAATATGATAACAAGGATCATATTAAATCAGTGAATGTGGTTGTGGAATCTAAACAATATCTTGAAGGTATTGAAGTTGAGATTGTCTCTCTAAGAGTAGATCTTGAAAAATCAGATAAGCAGAATAAGAAATACTTCAAGCTTTTGAAGAACAAGAAAATGGGCTAAAGGAAGAGATTATCAAATTAAAGGAGCAAGTGGAAGAAGGAAGAAGGGTTGAAGAGGATATGAAGAAGCAATATCTAGAAAATGAAAAGATATATCAAAGAATGGAAGTTGAGGTAAACATTCTAAAAGGAAAATTAGAAGAAAAAGATAAACATTTGAGATTTCAAGACAATACTAAGATTTCAGATAATATTCTTAGTAGTAAAAGGTCTCCCACCATTAAATTTGGTCTTGGTTTTCATGAAACCATTGAAGGAGAATCTAGTTCACAAGATGGTTAAAGTAATTTAAAGGGTAACAATGCAAAACTTGAAATGCTCAACAAAGAGATAAGAAGTCAACTTGATCAACAACCAAGGAAAGTGAATCTTCAAAGAAAATAATTTACTCCTGACTATAGAAATGTTAATCGATTCTCTTCTTTGATCAATAGTGTTGAATATTTTGTATATCACTTTTACATACACATTGCAGTAAATTGCAGAAGTAGACTATTTGAATCACAAGCAAATAACCTCTTCATAGAAAGATCATCAACTTCCAGGTACTCAGGCTTCTTTAAAGGATATTGTCTTTCTTGTAATATATTTGGTCACAAATCTATTGATTGCAATAGAAGGAATATGAAACAAAAATATTATTTTTCCTCTGCTCATATAAGATGTTATTCTTGTAACAAGTTTGGGCATGTAGCAAAAGAATGCAGGAACAAATCTATGGATCGCCTCAAACAACATGGCAAGCAATCAGATAAGAATATTGATGTCAGGAGATTTGAAAAATATGGATCCACCAACATTTTTAATAATAGGCATAAGGAAGAAGAACATATAAGTTGTGGTATTGGTCTCCATGCATTTGAAGAAGAAGATAAATGGTACATAGATAGCGAATTCTCTCATCACATGACTGGAGACAAGAGTAAGATGGAGTCTCTCAAGAAAAAATAATATGGTAATGTTATTCTTGGAAATAATGCTCCAGCAAAAATTTTGGGAAAGGGTAGAGCCAAAATTAATAAACATAGAGGAGCAACTGATACTTTATTAGTCCAAGGGCTAGAGAAAAATATTCCAAGTGTCGGTCAAATGGCAGATAAAGGTAATGTAATTTTGCTTACATCAACCAAATGCAAATTTATAGATGAAGAATATGGAAAGGTCATAGCAAGAGGATATAGAAACCTAGACAAATTATATGTGATTGAAGAACTAAATTCTTGCAGATATGAGGAGGATTCAGACTCAGAGTAAAAGAAGATGGTGTCCATTGCAATCCATTATTCTTTAAAGAATACTTCTATCAATGACTGCATAAGTGATGTGAGGTACATGACCTCATAAGAGCAGAAGGTGATTATCAGGTCCTCAAGATTAGTGATGTATAATCTCATGGGGGGAATACATTTTTTGTTTTGAGGATGATTCCCATGATTGTTTTGATATTCATGTTTCTTATATTATTGACAATGAATATGATGTAGTAACAAGGAAAAAGTACATATAATACAGGCTTAGGGGGAGCTGAATCTATGAAGTTTCAATTTTTTACTTTTCGTACGCAGATTCTATGAAGAAAAGTCTCATATATATGAGAGTTCTGATCTGAACAACCGCATATGTTTTGCTATGATGAGGAAACATTGGGAAAAATTCAAGAAAAGGCTCTAATATGTTTTAGACAATTATTATTTAGCTTTCTTGTCCTGATGATTGATGGTTACAGTATCTTGATGTTATTTAGAAGTGGTTTTGGATTTTATAAGTTGTTGATGCCTTGATGGATAATCGATTGATAAAGATACTTTGATGTCCTTACTGATATATGAGATGATACAATTAGATATGACAGAGAATAGTTGGCACAGGTTCAGGGGGAGCATTTGGTATGCTTCTAATAATTCACTGTTGGAATCATGTTTGCTTTAGAATTCCTTGGTACATAGTGATGCTTATCAATGGTGATGCTGCTTATGTTTTTGAAGTTCTTAAATGCTGATGCATTAGTTTCTAATCATGGTTGATGCTTATAATATGTGGCATGATAGAACACTCTCTAGTGATGATACATGTATGATATCATGGCGATTGTTGTGGAAAGAACATGTAGACCTTGATATGATTATTTGATGATGATGTTGTTGTCATGGATGATGACTTTGGTGCTTACACAAGTTACATGTACATGATATTGTTGGGTTTGGAGCTTGATTATCTTCTGTATTCAAAGGTATCGTTGCATTGGACCCTAGTTCGTAATGGGGCAGCAATGCCGCCCGTAAAATATTCACTGCATAGAGGGTCCAAGGGGGGTGACTGCTACCTTTGGGAGCCCCCCCTTGGTGGGGGGATTGGGGCCAGTGCCCCTGGAGCTAAGAATAGATGTAAAATTTCCTTGTAAAATGTTGTAATTTCGTAGTCAATATGGACCGTTCATTAGGCGGAGATTTGACGGTAGAAGTTATGTTTAATTTAGGGTTTTTTTCCTAGAAGGCAACCCCTCACTATGTATGAGGGAATTGTATTGCATCTATGTATATCTGTATTTTGAGTGAGGAAGAGAGAGGAGATTGAGAGTGAAGAGGGAATTATAGCGGATCTACTGTAGGTTGTATCTGTTCAGTTTGCTGGATAATATAAAAAGAAGGATTGGTTGTTTCTCTGTGGACGTAGCCCAAACTGGGTGAACCACGTATATCTATGTCTCTCTTGTTTTATGCGTTTTCCGCGTTTATATTTCTGAAATATTTTATGTGTTCCATTTCTCTCTAATATATAATTCTCTAACAACTGGTATTAGAGCCGAAGGTCTTTTTTGGTTGATAAACTCACAGGAGAGAAAGGTTCCTAGCTCGAGTGGGAATAATGGCAGAAGATGGTAGGTTTAGGGTTGAAAAATTCAACGGCCAAAACTACCAGCTATGGAAGATGCAGATGGAAGATTATCTATATTAGAGAGATCTGTACCAACCATTGATCAGAAAGATAAAGAAGCTGATGAGGATGATAGACACAAAATGGGATATTCTTAACAGAAAAGCACTTGGAACAATACGGCTGTGCCTAGCGTCGTCGATAGCATTTAATATTTCAAAGGAAACGTCAACAAAGGATTTAATGTCAACATTAGCCAAACTATATGAAAAACCATTGGCCTCAAATAAGGTATTTCTTATTAAGCATTTATTTAATATGAAGATGTCAGAAGGAGGATCTATTGCTGATAACTTAAATGGGTTTAATACAGTTACTAGTCATTTATGTTCTATAGGGGTAACTTTTGATGATGAAGTTAGGGCTCTATTATTTCTATACTCATTGCTAGAAAGTTGGAATGGTTTAATTATGTCCATTAGTAACTCTGTCTCTAGATCTAGTACTTTAAAGTTTGATGATGTTGTCGGTGCAATCCTTAGTGAGGAAATGCGATGGAAAAGCTCCGGTGAGACATCAAGTAATGCTTTGATTGCAGAGACTAGGGGAAGAAAAATGGAAAGAGGAAAGAGCCCTGGATATCGCAATAAGTCAAGAAAAGGCAGATCCAAGTCCAGATCGGGGATAGTGTGCTGGAGATGTGGGAAGAAAGGACTCCTGAAGAAAGATTGCAAGTCTCGAAAGGGAAAAGAGGAGACGTGCAACAAGAAAATAATCATGAAGAAAATGTAACAAGTGATGTGTTACAAGATGCTTTGATTATTTCATTAGAAAATATTATTGATGCCTGGGTGGTAGATTCAGGGGCCTCATTCCATGCCACACATAATAGGAAACTTTTTTATGATTATGTTCAAGGATATTTTGGACAGGTTGGATAGGGCGATGATAAACCCTGTAAAATCATTGGAATGGATATAGTTTTCATAAAAAAGCAAAATGGAAATCAACGGCTATTGAAGGAGGTAAGGCATGTTCTAGATCTAAATAAAAATCTGATTTCAACAGGGTAGTTGGGAGGTGAAGGTTGCATAACTACTTTCACAGATAAAACCTAGAAGGTCACTAAAGGATCCCTGGTAATAGCGAAAGGAGGAAAGGTTGGTACATTGTATTAATGCAATGGTATTTCTAATTCCATTAATGCTTTAACCTCTACAACAGAAGATACAACATTGTGGCATCATAGGCTCGAGCACATGAGTGAGAAGGGGATGTAGATTCTTCACTCAAGAAATTTGTTGCCAAGTTTGAAGCATGTTGATTTAAAATTCTGTGAGAATTATGTTTACGTAAAACAGAAGAGAGTCAGATTCCTTAGAGTTGGGAAAGAAAAGAAGAGCGAAAAAATAGAGCTTGTGCATACAAATGTATGGGGACCTGCTCAGGTATCATCTCTTGGTGGCTCTAATTATTATGTTACTTTTATTGATGATGCAACCAAAAAAACCTGGATTTATTGTATTTGAAATAAATATCATGTATTTGATACTTTTAAGAAATGGAAGCTTTGGTTGAAAATGAGACAGGAAAAAGGTTGAAGTGTCTCAGATCAGACAATGGAGGTGAATATTGTAGCAAAGAGTTTGATAGGTACTGTTCAGAGAATGGAATTCAAAGAGAGAAGATAGTTCCAAGAAAACCACAAGAAAATGGTGTGTCAGAAAGGATGAACAAGACAATCATGGAGCGTGCAAGGTGCATGAGATTGCATGCAGGATTTCCTTTACAATTTTGGGCAGATGTTGTAGATACTGTTGTTTATCTAATAAACAGAGGGCCTTCAAGTTCCTTGGATGGTGGTATTCTAGAGGAGGCATGGACAGGTAAAAAGGTAAACTACTCTTTTTTAAAGACTTTTGGTTGTGAAGCCTTTGTCCACATTAATAAATAAAATAGAACAAATATTGAGGCAAAATCAAAGAAATGTACCTTATTGGATATGCTGTTAATTATTTTGGTTATCGCTTTTATGATTATGAAAAACACAAAATCATTAGGAGCAAAGATGTCATATTCAATGAAAAGGTTTTGTATAAGGATCAACTGCAGGAAAAGAAACATGAAAAAGATAACAAAGAATACATAGTGCTTAATAAGATCATAGAAAAAGTGATGGTGCCTGAAAATCATAATGATCAATAGTCAGAACAAAAACCACAATAGCAACAAGCACCTCAAACACTTGAAAATGGTGTTAGAAGATCTACTAGGATAAGTAGACCCATGAACGATACTCTCCTTCATTATATTATGTATTGTTGACTGATTCTGGTGAACCAAAATGTTATGAAGAAGCAAGGCAGGTAGAAACTAGGAAGAAGTGGGAGCAAGCCATGAAAGAAGATATGGACTTCTTAGGACATAACCAGACTTGGGAATTAGCGAGGTTTCCTGCAAGTAAAACAACATTGTAGAATAAATGGGTTTAGAAGTTGAAGGAAGAAGATGGAGGTAGAAAAAGGTATAAAGATAGACTTGTGGTGAAAGGGTTTGCACAGAAAAAAGGTATAGACTTTGATGAGATATTTTCTCCTATTGTTAAAATGACTTCAATCAGAACTATTTTAAGTCTAGTAGCAGCTGGAGATTTGCATCTTGAGCAGTTAGATGTAAAGGCAACCTTTTTCCATGGAGATTTGGGGGAAGAGATATATATATATGCAACAACCACAAGGATATGAGGTAAAAGGGAAGGAGAAACTAGTGTGCAAGTTGAAGAAGAGCTTGTATGGATTAAAACAGGCTCCAAGGCAGTGGTATCTAAAATTTGACAAGTTTATTTCTGAACAAGGTTATACTAGGTGTCACTCTGATCATTGTGTTTATCTCAAAAGGAAAAATGATGGCAGATATATTATATTGTTATTGTATGTAGATGACATGCTTGTTGTAGGTTCTAACATGCAGGAAATAAATGTGCTCAAAATAAAATTGGCAAACTCAGTTGCAATGAAGGATTTGGGTGTTCCAAAACAAATCCTTGGTATGAGAATAACTAGAGACGGGAAGAATCACAAATTAACATTGTCTCAAAGTGAGTATATAGAAAAGGTGTTGAAAAGGCTTAATATGCAGAATGAAAACCCAGTTAGTATACCTTTGGCTAGCCATTTCAAATTAAGTAAGGAGGAGTGTCCCAAGACTCAAGAAGAAATGGCTCATATGTCTAAAGTTCCATATGCATCAACAATTGGAAGCTTAATGTATGAAATTGTCTGCACTAGGCTTGATATTGCACATGTAGTGGGAGTTGTAAGCAGGTACATGAACAATCCAGGAAAAGAACATTGGATGGCAGTGAAGTGGATTCTTAGGTATTTGAGAGGTACCACAAATCAAGCGTTATGCTTTGGTGGTTCAAACATTGCTCTACAGGGATATTGATGCAGATATGGCGGGTGATAGAGATAACAGGAGGAGCACAACAGGGTATGTGTTTACTGTAGGTGGAATAGCTGACAGTTGGGTCTCAAAACTGCAAAGTGTTGTTGCACTCTCAACAACAAAAGCAGAGTATGTTGTTGCTACAGAGGCTAGTAAAGAAATGATTTGGTTATAAAGGTTTCTGGATGAATTGGGTAAGAAGTAGGAGTTGGGAAAGTTATACAATGGCAGCCAGAGTGCCATACATCTTGCAAAGAACTCTGCATTTCATTCCAAGACTAAACATATACAGCTCAAGTACCATTTCACATGGTCAGCGTTGGAAGATGGACAATTGAAGCTGGGAAAGATACACATTAGCCAGAATCCTGCAAATATGTTAACAAAAGTTGTAACTAGGGAGAAACTGATAATCTGCTCAATTTCAATTGGTCTTCAAGTATGATGAAGAATATGAGAAATAACCAGGTCCAAAGTGGAGTCATTGTCTAACAAATGAAGCAACAATGGAGTTGCTATAATCAGTCTCCAAGTGGGAGATTGTTGGGTGTGGAGCCTGATTATCTTCTGTATTCAAAGGTATCGCCACATTGGACCCCAGTTCATAATGGGGAAGCAACACAACCCATAAAATATTCACTACAGTTGGGGTCTGGGGCAGCGACTGTGACCTTTGGGAGCCCGCAGCGCTCCTGAAACTTAGAATAGATGTAAAATTGCGTTGTTAAATGTTGTAATTTCATAGTCAATCTGGGCCATTCATTAGGCAGAGATCTGATGGTAGAAGTTATGTTTAATTTAGGTTTTTCTGCCCTAGAAGGCAACCCCTCGCTATATATGAGGGAATTGTATTGCGTTTATGTATATCTGTATTCTGAGTGAGGAAGAGAGAGGAGATTGAGAGCGAAGAGGGAATTACAGTGGATCTACTATAGGTTTTATCTCTTTAGTTTGCTGGATAATATAAAAAGAAGGACTAGCTGTTTCTCCGTGGACGTAGCCCAAACTGGGTGAACCACGTATATCTATGTCTCTCTTGTTTTATGTGTTTATATTTATGCAATATTTTATGTGTTCCATTGCTCTGTAATATATAATTCTCTAACATATATGATGCAAATGGCTTTGTCAAGATATGGTTATTGATATTTTACTGATATA
The DNA here is from genome assembly GCA_000404065.3 of Pinus taeda. Classification (NCBI taxonomy): domain Eukaryota; kingdom Viridiplantae; phylum Streptophyta; class Pinopsida; order Pinales; family Pinaceae; genus Pinus; species Pinus taeda. The sequence goes on along the minus strand of APFE030824882.1, from coordinate 27,901 downwards.
TTTGTTGGATGATACTTTGAGACATGACATATGCTTGGTTGATGCATGAAAAGATAGGTTATGCTTTGATGAACATGGAAAGAGGCTCTTCCTACTAAGGGAAAGAGAAAGTTGACTTTGATAAAGTCAAGAGGATGAGTTTATAACTAATCTCTACGGAAAAAATTTATGATATTGATGCTGCATAGTTGGTCACAGGTTGATGATATTGAAGCTAAATTGTTTTATATTGCATATTGATGATGAGTTATTGTTGTTGCTATATATTGTGTAGATCCTACATAGTATATGATGGTTGATGAAGATTGTCTTGGTCTTGTTACCTCGCTATAGAGGTCTTTGGTCTTGGTTATAAATGTAATATATGCCATTTGATGTAAAGGTCATGTAAATACCTATGATGTAATAATTGTAAAATTTAGTCATGTATGAACTATTATGGTCAAGTCATGTAATTCCATATTTTTGGGCATGTGATGTAGTTTGTAACCCCACTATGTTGGATGATCAATGTAAGAATGAGTCATTGGTGATAGGAAAAGTCATGTTTGGTTGAATTATCGAGTCATGTAATTCTTTGTATATCTTCAGAAAATTTAGCATGTGCTCAGGGGGAGCATGCTCTGTACTCATAATTCATTCTCAGTGGATCATATCTATAATGCTCATGTCAACAAAAGGAGAGAAGCCTTCATTCAACATTGGTCGACCATTTTCCCTTGGTGTCAAAGGTTGAGAGAAGCTTGGTGTTTGGAGAATTCTTGGTATATCTACAGATGACCAGGTGCTCAAAATTATGCTCAAAATTAAAAGTGTCATAATCTTTTCAAAATCAACTTCAGATTTAAGAGCTCATCATTCTAAATCCAACGGCGTGAATGACACTCAAATCTGAGTTTGTATGCAAAATTTAGAGCAAGTCAAATTTCAAGTTTGAATTGTCTATGTGGCAGGATTGGATGACATGGAAAGGGTCCCAATGAATGGGGAAGCACCAAGTGGTAGGTTGCCACTGTGTCCCGCATATCGCATATTGAGGAAAATTAAAGGATGTAGGAAAAGAATCGACCCCTGGTAGGTTGGATTGCGATTTGTGATAATCGCATATCGTACCCAAAACCCCGTTATTGTTTGTTACCACTGATAAAGTTTCGATTGCGATGAATGCTCGAACATGATACTATATTATGTTACATATTAATGTCCCGGTAGGTCCATGATATCACATCACAATGTTTTGCTGTGTTAAGAGCTCGTAGCCGATTGCCTATTGCGATGAGCAACAAGACCTTGGATGTGAGAATTTTATATGACACAGTTTAATACCCCAACGGGTCAACAATACTGTAATCGCAATGTTCACGTGTCAACAAAACCTTTGGCCACTGAACTTCACCAATTATGATGAGCGATGGGTTCCAGATGTGGGATTTTATATGTTGCAGTTAATTATCCCCATTAGGTCTACAATATCGTAATCACAAATGTGTTTCTGTTCCATAAGAACCTACAACACTTGCCGATTGCGATTTGCGATATGGTGACATGATATAGCCCACTGCACGGTGAATTTCTCGCTCCGTTAGTAGATTTTGGATCGGAAAGGGAGTTTTTGGTCGGTCGAGGAGAAATTTGTGGAACAAATAGTGGAAGAACTGGGAGAAGTCACAACTTCTTCAGTTCTTATCCAAATTGGTGCAAAAAGAGTCTAGATTGCCATTTTTGGGCATTCTGAACTCATGGAGAAAGGTTTCAAAGGCATCTGAGCATTGTAAAACACTTTTTTTTTATAATTTGAGCATAATAGAGAGGCCAAATCCATTGGAAGCTAGACCAAAGAGGCGTAGCCCAAGAGGGGTGAACTCATTTAACATGTGATTGTTGTGTGTTGTATTTTGATGTTCTTTGCTGTTATTTTTGCTGCTATTCAACATATGTTTTATGTTAAATTGTTTCTAACATTTACATAAGAAACTCTCATGGGAATCAGTTAATTATGTAAAAATATTGAATCCTTAAGCACTTGATAAACAAATGATAAGCATATTTGGTTTTATAATGAATGGGGAATTAGCACAACATTATTAATCTGCTCCATTTTAGATCAAGTTGGTGTCACAACAATGGTTTTTTCTTACTAGATTTGCTTTGTGAAAAAATGATTTAATTGTTTGCAAGTTTATGTCATGCTTACAAGGTTAAAACTCAAAAGAGGAGAAGGGAAGTTGGTTGAAAGCCCTAAAATTGGGTCAAGTGGAAGAAGGGTAAGGTTTCCAAAGTCTTCTATACTAGTACATCCTCAAGTTGCAAAAGTTGCAGTTGAGTCTTCAAAGACCATGTCTCATGAAGGAGAACCTATCATGACAGAAGATGATAAGAACTTTAGAGCTTTATTTGATATGATAGAGATGGTGAAGGTCCTCTATGAAGAGAGGAACAACAACTTGCAAGGAGAAAGTTCCAAGCCTCCAAAGGATAAGGATATTCAGGAGGAGGTAATGGAAAATGAGGTGATGGGAATGGAGGCAAACCTCCACCATCTCCACCATATTCTTCATATTCTTCTTTGAAAGCATCTTCACTCTCTTCCACTAATACTACCACTACTCATACTCATCATCATTCTTCAAAAGGGATTGGTAAATCACCTTTTCTAAAGCTTGATGTTAAATTCGAGTTTCCCATGTACAATGGTGAAGTTAATGCAGAGAAGCTGGATAGTTGGATTAGTTAGTTGGAGGTGTATTGTAGAATTCAAAACCTTCAAGAGGATGATATCAAAATTTAGTTGGATTCATTGATAATGGAGGGTGCAACACTTGTATGGTGGGAATCAAGGACTCAAGATGAGATCAAAAAACATGGTAAGATCTCTATTACTTGGTCTGATTTCATTGCTGCTATAAAAAGATAGTTCTACCCTTTAGCTCATATGAAAAAAGCTACCATGAATTGGAAAAATTTGACACAATTAAAAGGTCAAAATGTGCAAGAGTATACTCAAGAGTTTAGAAAAAGAGCTCTTATGCTAGGAGTAGACTTAGAGTCACAAGATACTTTGCTAAAATACATAGGAGGTTTGCATAGCTATCTTCGACATACCATTCTTATGTTTAGTCCCAAAAATCTTGATGAGGTCTGTGTTCAAGCAAGAGGGAAAAATGTACACGAAGAAGGTAAGAAGAAGCCATTTTAGAGTGGTGGAAAAGGGAAGAAATTTAAAGGAAAGAAGAAGAAAAATGCTTCTGTTAAGAAAGAAGGGGAGAAACCCGTGTGCAAGAATTGTTCCAAAGAGGGACATGATGAAGCACATTGCTGGAAGATTCATCTTGAATTAAGACTGAATAAATTTAACAATAAAGGGAAACAGAGGATAAACACTGTTGCACAACAACGTTGGAATTTCTAGGTCTAACACGTTAGAAACCCTTCATGCACTTTATTAATTTATTCCTACCTACTTGTTCTATTAATTAACAAGTTATTTACCATGTAAATAATGGAAATAAATACAAGTACATGCTCAACGCATTACAGATCATCAAATGAAGGAAATAGAAACAAGCACACAAGTGACACCATTGTTTTTGGACTAATTTCCTCGGAAAAACCCAATGTGGGAAAAACGACATAGCTATCTAAGGGTTTGATTTATTAAGAAGTTTCAGAATACAATCTAGGTGCCAAATATGACATAGCCAATAGAGAAAAAAACTCGGCAGTAGTACCTTTCTACTCGGAAGCAGATATTCTGGCTGAAACCTTGGATAAACACTCCGGTAGCTCCAACCTGCCCCATGAAACCCCATCGTCGGCCTCTAGGGACTGTGTCAGCCTCTCTCTGGCCCAACGTTAGCCCAATGTCACTCTGGCTTGGCCCGCATCAGCCTCTGGAGGCACTGCATCAGCCCTCTGGCCCTCTGCATCACCCACACTAGCCCTCTAAGGCACTCGCAGCTCCTGGCTGTCTCTGCGTGAACCCTTGGCTACTTCTATGTCCCTCTCTCCGGCTACTGCACTAATCCTCCCAGTGCTATCTATGCCTCTCTACCTCTGTATTCACTTCCCCTCAACTGTAACTCTGATCACTCTCTCAACTTTCTCAGCAAACCCAACCCCAGAAAGTTGAAATCTTGATCTCTTGGTGTGTTTTCCAAGTGACCCTGAAGCCTCCTCTTATACTTTTCTTGTTGGCAATTCAATGACCGAGATTAAGTCCCTAATCAATGGCTAAGATTAGATCTGGCTTGATCCATGACTTTTGGATCCTTTTAACACAATTTTATATTAATTCACATTAATATTTTATTTTCCATAAGTTTAGACTGAGGGACTCCATTAAAAATATTAATTATTTTAATATCTCCCAAACTGTTTAGAATTTGCCCAAACCATTTTGGGTATTGGAGATTGGTATTAGAGGGTGGTTGCAGATCACAGTAAAACTAAGGACATCAGCCAACCAGAGCAACAACAACAGAAAAAAACTGTCCTGAGTGACAAAAGTTTTTCCTAGGACAGTAGCAGCAAGGAAGGGGTGACATAGTGCCTGCATCATCAAGATTGAGCCGGGCAGCGACAGTGCAGAGGCTGAGGGAGGCAAAGACAGGCTCATGCAGAGCTACATAGAGGGTAGGAGGGCTGACATAGTTGGTTGAGGAAGTTGAATTGCCACTGTCAAGATTGTGCAGAGCTTATGAGTTCTAACCTTCAGTTTGCTGGGGTTTAGGAAGCTATGGGTAAGTTTTGGAGTGGATATGGTGGGGTACTATAGTCAAAACAATACCTAACAGGGCAAGGCCATGGTAGAGGGAGTTGTTGTCGATGTTGATTTCTAGCCAAGGAATCCAGATCAGTGTTTCAGTTGCACAGACTATTGGAGAGGGGCATCTTGACATTAGCATAAGGGTTTCTAGGAGGGAAGTTGAGGCTCAGAGGAGTCATACTGAGAACTTCCAAGAGGGAAGTAGAGGAGCAATGAAATGGAACTACATGGAGTAAGAAACCAGGACAGACTGGACAGAGCCTCAAACTTCATATTCTGGAAGGCCAAAATCTTATCCATATTAGATAGGAATCATGTCAAGCACTTCACCTTGAGGACGATGACTATCCTAGTTGACCCGACTGATAAAGACATGTATGAGGATGCAATGGTGAGGGCTAAGAGTATCATCCTTGATGAGGTCAAGGACCATATAGTACCACATATTGCTGAGAAGAACATGACACAGGATATGTGGGAGGCCCTGACCAAGTTGTATCAGCATACTTCCATGCAGAGGAAGACACTACTAGAAAATTAGCTGCGATCATACTAGATGCAGAAGGGAGAATAGATCGACCTATTCCTCAGTCGATTGAAGGAGATCTAGGATCAACTGAATTCCATAGGGGCAACATTGGATCTAGAATTGATGGTGAGAACAACCTTGAACGTAGTCTCAGAAGACTGCGAGGTGTTTGTCCAGAGCATACTGGATAGGCGACCCTTCCAGATTGGGAGGAAATGTGGGCTTCTCTTTGCCAAGAAGAGATTGAAAGGTTGAGCAAGGCGGGAAGCATCAACAAGGGGATGAGAATCAAGAAGGAGGAGGAGGAGGATGTTGCCCTAGCATTTGAGGGAAAGTAGGAGAAAAAAAAGAAGAAGGACCTCTCCAAGGTCAAATGCTTCCACTTTGGGGAGCTGGGTCATTATGTGACCCAGTGTCTAAGGAAGAAGAGTAAGGTAGAGGCCTCTAAGACCAAGGCAGCGCTAATAAGGGAAAAGAAGGAAGTGGAGAGAGACGATGATTGTGCCATGAGTTCTCATGTGCCACTTCAGAAGAAGTGGGGAGACATCAAGCTGTAGTCAGGAGGACTACAAGCGATGAGGGACAGGATCCTTGAGGTACCCAACCTCTCAGATTATATCTGGCTACGGGAGCCCCGAAAATGAGTAGTAGGAATAGCAAATGTCGGTAGAGACAGATGTAGATAGAGTGATAGAGGGAGCTACACTGCAGGATTCCCAGGATAATGTGAGGCTAGCAGGCTGCAACAATGCGAGAGGCATGGGAGTGTTGCACTAGTGATGGATGGCACAGAGAGGTGTGCAACGATGCAAGATGCATGGAGATGTTGCAGCAGCGTAGAGGTCAGAGAGGGAGCACTTGTTAGCAACAGAGGGAGTTTCAGTATCGAGGGTGTCTCTAACCTTATAGATATGTCAAAGTTGGGAGATCAGTTACTTACTTCTTAGTAACTGAGTTGCAGTGTAGCAGTTAGCAGTGGTAGTGCTATGGGTAACACAATGCAGCATGATGAGAGGGGTTGCAGTGCAGATGAAGTAGTGGCAATGGTAGGGCCATGGGTAGCAGTAAAGGATGCAATAGTACAAATGACAGGCAACAGGCCTAGCATCAGCACAGGGATCGATGCCAAATGATCAGGGTGATACTCAGTGAAAAGTATTTCTAGAGCATAGTCCTCGCTAAGAGGGAGTGTTGATTTGGGGTATCACAGGATGTGCTCTAGCCACAAAAATTGGTGGAGAGGCTAAGGAACATGAGATCTCCAATACCGAAAAAAGGTTTGGGAAAATTCTAAATAGTTTGGGAGATATTAAAATAATTAATATTTTTAATGGAGTCCCTAACTCTAAGCTTAAGGAAAATAAAATATTAATGTGAATTAATATAAAACTATGTTAGAATGGTCCAAAAGTCATGGATAAAGCTAGCTTTAATATTATCCATTGATTAGGGACTTAATATCAGCCACTGATTTGTCAACGAGAAAAGTATAAGAGGAGGCTTGAGGCTCACTTGGAGAATACACCAAGAGATCAAGATTTCGACTTTCTGGGGCTAGGTTTGTTGAGAAAGTTAAGACTATGATCAAAGTTGTAGCTAAGGGGTAGTGAATATAAAATTAGGGAGGTAGAGATAGCATCAGGAGGATCATCGTAGTAGCCAGAAAGAGGGACGCAGAAGTAGCCAAGGGTTCACGCAGAGGTAGCTAGGGCTCATGCAGAGCTAGCCAGGAGCTGTGCAGTGCCTCAGAGGGCCAACATGGGTGACGCAGAGGGCTAGAGGGTTGACGAAGTGCCTCCAGAGGCTGACACATGCCAACCTAGAGTGATGCTGGGCTAACGCTAGGCCAAAGAGATGCTAACATATTCCTCAGAGGCTAACGCCGGGGCTTCATGGGGCAGATTGGAGTTGTGGAGCTGTCAAAGTGTTTATCTAGGGTTTTAGCTGGAATATCTACTTCCGAGTAGAGAGGTACTATTGCTGAGATTTTTCTCTATTGGGTGAGCGAGATGCACCCAGATTGTATTCTGAAACTACTTAATAAATCAAACCCTCAGATTGTTGCACCGATTTTCTCGCATTGGGTTTTTCCAGGGAAATTAGTCCAAAGTCA
>APFE030824882.1:0-16553 GCA_000404065.3 Pinus taeda | reverse complement strand
CCCTCAGAGCAAGATGTCGTCGTCAATAAGGACAAGACCCGCCAGCAAGAAGTCAATGGGGACCTTCTCAAACTGGCACGAGTAAATGACCAATATAACTAATGTGATGTAAGACATGACACTGACAACCGAGATGGCCGACTGAAAAATGAGTCAAGAGACACCGCGGAGAGGCCGACTTAGGCTAACTTCCCTTGAACAAAAGCACGACTCAATGTGACTATGGCAACATTTGATGAATCTGTATAAGTTCGTCATGCAAGAGGCACAAACGAACCCTCCATATGATTGGAAGAGATAACCAATCGGAGGAGAATTGATTCAATAACAATGGTTAAGGTGTACCTAAGTCAAACTAAATCCCACCCAAGCGGAGGAGACTTTTGTTTTGAGTGATTTTTTCAAGGGCGACACGACTGAATCTAGCTGCCAATAATAGATGGAAATACTGTCCTGTTCCCGCTCTTTTTAGAATATTTAATTTTTTTGTCTTTTTCTGTTAAGCTCAAAAAAGAATAAAAGAATGCTATGGTATAGTGGAAATAACGAGTGTCAATGAAACAGATGATCTATTTCCTGGGAGGGGAACATTCCTATGCTTAATGCAGGGAGGCAAAAACTGGTCGGTGACACTCAAAGGTATGTTCGTTCCATGGGTCAAGGTGTGTCAAGTCACAGAAGTAAAAGGTATGCAAGGTTGATTTTGCAGTGTCATGGTCAAAAGTTGGCTTAAACATGAGTCCAAGTGAAGCCGGCTCTAGGTCAAAAGGTGCAAATGGTCAACATGCAATGCAGTAGTACAACTTAACACAAAGGAGCCTCTAGGGTATAAGGCCAGAACAAAGCGAAGAAGCTAAGAGGAATGAGTCTTCACCGCGTAAGTCATGACGGGACTACAGAGGACTCCCGAGCCTACTCAAATTGAAGCAGCATGGGCAACAAATGCCAGTGAGGTGCTAACTACGATGCCCATGTAAAGGATGGCTCTACCATCGTGTCATGATTTAAAAAATCGGCAAGTGAAGATGGCTTACGAACCATAACACAACGGGGTCGACCCTATGGCAGATGTATCGAATGATGGAGGCTAGTATGCATAATGCAACGGAAAAATGATGTCCCTAACCTATATGCCAGTGAAAAAACGATACCTTCCATGACAGGTCAGCAGTCATGGAACCGTCTTGAAAAAGTTGAAAAATGTCCAAAATGTCCTGAAAAGCAAACCAATCTCGACACTCCAAGCTCCCAAGTTAAAAGTCACATGAAACCAAACAAAATGAAATTTTGAAAAAATTTTGCATTTTCAAAACTTATAAAAAGGATTTTGGACTCACCATTGTTACCGTTTGAGTTGGAGAGCAAATATTTGGAGCAAAAGGAGCAAATTCTTCGTGCGTCAATTTCGACTGTTCAAATTCCACAAAATCTTCCAGGTAACCCTTACACTTAGCTTGCAATTCATTGTGATTAGTTTAAGGTTTTTCATTGATGTTTCACCGTTGAATTATTGATCAAAATTTCGCCGCGGCGTATATGCGGGTTGATAATATGAAACCCGCGTACATGCGGGCCCTATACGCGACTGTGTATACAGTAACCCGCGTATATGCCGTGAGCTAATTTAAATGAAAACTAATGGTTGAAACTTCAATTTCTTCTCAGGATGCCGATCACATGGCGTGAAAGGGAACATGCAGTGGTTGATAATGAGGTTATGAATGATCCTCAAGCCTTATATGCTTTACGAGGATGCGGCTTGCTCAAATTTTTCAAACTGCCGAACATGAAAGCCAATGTGCGACTGCTTGAAATGCTCATTGACTATTGGGATGTCGATGAGGAAGCCTTTATGATTGATCAAATGCCACTCAGAGTGGAAGTGGAGGACATATATTTTATCACATGCTTCTGCCGAAGGGGAGAGGTAGTACAGTCCCGGGTCAGGACACGGAGCAGCCTCACTATAGAGGACTATGTACAAATATACTGCCCAGGACACCCCAAGAAAGTTGGGAGCCAGATATCCATTGCACACGTGGAAAGTTTATCACTAAGGATCATCCTATTCACTATAGCTCGAGTGAATGGATCATCCTCACTGCATCAGGCATCACGGCTCAACATGAGCATGGCAGTGGACTGTCTCACCACAGTGTTCGACTGGTGTACTCCTCTTCTGGCCAGCATGAAGAGCCAGCTCACTTCCATTAAGAGGGGATAGACCAAAAATTTCAGCTACGGGACTATTCTGTGCACCTTCTTCTTCAAGAGGATTCCTGCACTTCGACCCAGGGTAGCATTTTCCATCAGCACCCCACGCAATCCGTGCATGGGCCGGTGGGCTGATCTGATGAAACGTCTGGGGGGTGGGGAGGTTCCTAGGACTACATTCGACGAGGATTTCTTCACCCGGTGGGATCAGCAGATCATCGCTGTAGACGACTACCCCTATGCCGGGCTGGACTTCTGAGGAGATCCTGAACTAGCTTTACCGCCAGATGCAGCGTGGGGCGAGATCGGTAAGAATTTTTGATTTTTTTGAAATTTTCAAATATAATGATGCAATTTGAAAAATATATATTTTTTTTTATGAGATTCAAATGACTGATATGATGATCATGATCCAGATATTGGGCCAGTGTGGCCAGATGGACTCCCACGGCACAGACGCCGCGGCCGAGGAGCCGAAGAGGCGGCAGCTGAGACAGAGAGGACTCTACATAACGTCCAACAACACCTGACGAGACTGAGCTGTCGAGTACCGATGGCTGCTATAGAGGACCTTCCGGAGGATATGCAGTGTCATGTGGTTGGCATGCCACGTGAATGGGTTCACACTTTTTGGCATGTAGCCAAAGCGATAGCTAACTACTTGGCCGCTCATCTTGAGCTGGGGCATTAGATATGTCGGATATGATTATGGGCATTTGAGTCCGAATTTTGTATATTTTTTGGACGAAATATGTACACTCGAGATACTTTTATGATTATATATATATATATACAGTTTGACTTTTTGAAGCTTTGATTTTATGATGAATGATTGATGTGCCAGTCTAATGCTTGACTAGCGATATAATCAACTAACCAATTATGAGATCTTGGAATGTGCAAATAATTAATATAAACAAATGATATTTGCAACAACCTCACTCTCAAATACTGGCGATATAAACATGGATCCCTTACCCGATAGATGTTATATAATTGAGACACTATCAATTGAGAATCGAGATACACTACTAATGAGTCGATCCCATAAGAGATTGTCTCGGATAGTAAATTAATAACGGTAGTATACTCAGCCATATTATTCGAAGCAGGACTAATGCATATGCCTCTTGATACCATCAATTGACCAGTTGGATAACAAAGTACCCAAGCTGTGGAAGCGAGATTCCGAGTGTGCCGACTAGCACCATCGGCGAACCCAAAATAGACCAAGTCATCCATCAATACCTGCAACAACAGACCAAAAAGTGTTGACATCACAAAACTCTCGATAATATATGTACAAATATACATAATATACAAAGAAGCCATTGCCTAACTTCTACTTAAGCAAAGTGCTTCTTTAGGTAGAGCCTGTTTCGGGGCTTCGCCAGCTTGTTTCCCTCAAAGTCGATTAACTCATACGACCCTTTTTCTAAAACTCTTTTAATAATGAAAGGACCATATCACATGGGCTTAAACTTGCCTGCCCCCAAGGCATCTTTGCCTTGGTCATAGACCAAGACAAGGTCGCCTTCAGAAAAGACTCGAGGACAGACATATTTATCATATTGCGTTTTTACCCTTTTCTTATGGGCCTCATTCATCATGGCGGCATCTCGACGCTGCTCATTGAGATGTTCCAAATGAAGGAGGCGCTCCTCGAGACTTGAAGTCTCTGGAAGGAACTCTACAGCTAATTTGAGAGACGGAATTTCACATTCGATCAAACAGATAGATTCCATCCCGTAAACTAACTGAAAAGGCGTAAAACCAGTAGTAGTTTTTACGGAGGTCCGGTATGCCCAAAGAGCCGAATACAACATAACGTGCCAGTTGGACCGATTTTTGTCGATTGTCCGTTGGAGTATCGTCTTAAGAGTTTTATTGACTGCCTCGACCTGTCCATTGGCCTGAGGATAATAAGGAGACGAATGTTCTTGACGGAAACCTAATTTAAGGGCCAATTCAGACATGAGTTGATTCTGGAAGTGACTTCCATGATCAGTGACAATCTCTTTAGGGACAGCGAACCTTGAGATAACCTGATTGAAGAGAAACAAAGTTGCCATGTCACTATCGTTTTTATAAGTGGGCATGGCTTCGGCCCACTTCGTAAAGTAGTCTACAGCCACAATAATGTACTTGTGATTCGCTGCTGAAGGCGGATTACAAGTTGTAAAATCAATACCCCACTTAGTAAAAGGACCGACTGTGACAATGTGAAAAAGAGGAGCTGGATGAGCACGCATCTTTCGAGTAAAGATCTGACAAGGGTGGCAACGTTTTACTGCTTCCACACAGTCTTTAAAAAGTTAAGGCCAAAAATAGCCGGCACGTAAGATGCGCTGGGATGTAGCAAGCCCTGATAGATGACCACCACAAGCTCCACTGTGGCAATCATTAAGCACAGACTCTGCTTCTTCCAAGTTTAAACAATGCCGAAGGATTGAATCAACCCCTTGTTAGTATAAGGTATCACCAATGATAACATAGTTCTTAGCCAGGTGACATAATTTACGACGTTCATCCTTGGAAAAGGTGGAGGGAAACTTCGAAGTCTGGAGATATACAATGATATCTGCATACCAAGGGTCGAGTGAAGAGATGAGGAATAAATGTTCATCGGGAAAAATGTCCTCATAAATCGTATCCTCTCCACAAGGCAGCTCAGAAATTAGCTCAGCGAAAACCATGGATTTCTTAGACTTGGCTGACAAGAATTCGAGATCGAATTCTTGCAAGATGACTATCCATCTATTATATTTTCCCCCAATCACTCGCCTACCGAGGACAAATTGAAATGGATTGACTGCCGCTAAGATAAAAGTTTTGCGTAGCAAGATGTAATGGTGGAGCCGCTGGACAGCATGAACAGCTGCCAAGGCCAATTTCTCTACCGGGGAATAGCGAAGTTCAGGGCCTATTAAGCCTCGGCTCAAATAATAAATCACGTGCTCGGTGAGAGCATCATCCTCCTGAACCAGAACCATACCAATGGTTGATTCTGCTGCTGCAAGATATAAAAGGAAGTCTCTGCCATAATCTGGTGGACTCAAAAGCAGGGTAGAGACTAATGCTTTTTTCAAAGCCTTAAACGATCGTTGCACAAAGTCGTCCCATACAAATGGAACTCCCTTCCGTAACAACCACATGAACCCTTTAGTGATCTCGGCGTAATTTGCTATGAACCGCCGTAAGAAATTAGCCTTCCCTTGAAGACTCTGAAGATGACGAATTGAGGACGGGGGAGGCAACCGTACTATTGCCTCAACCTTGAAGGGATCTACCCGAATCCCTTCATTTAACACAATGAACCCTAACAACTGACCAGATGTAACCGTGAAAACGCACTTGTTGGGATTCAATCGGATTTTATAAAAAGGACATCGTTCGAAAACCATTCGAAGGTGGCTAGGGTGATCTGTTCTCTTCCGAGAACGAGCAGCGAGATCATCTAAGTACGCTTCAATGATATGCTTAATGTCGTGGAAAGCATAAGACATGGCCCACTGAAAGGTAGCTCCAGCATTTTTAAGACCAAAAGGAATCTTTCTGTATGCAAAGGTACCCCAGGGACATATGAAGGTCGTCTTATGTTGGTCTTCAGGACGGATAGAAATTTGATTATAACCAGAGAATCCATCCATGAAGGAAAAATCTCATTACCCGCACACTCGTCGATAATCTAATCAATAAATGGCATGGGGTAATTGTCCTTAGGACAAGCCTTGTTTAGGTCCCTAAAATCAATGCATACTCGGATTGTTCCTTGATTTTTATCTACAGGGATTGGATTGGAAACCCAATCAGTAAGAGGAACAGGGTATATGAAACCCACCTTTAGCAGCTTCTCCACTTCCTCTTTGATAGCTGCTGCTTTCCTAGGGTTGACTGGCCGAAGCCTTTGACGGATAGGTTTCATGTTTTCGTACGTCTTGATCTCATGCTGAACTATAGATGGGTCAATGCCAGGCATTTCCGCATAAGACCAAGCAAATACATCCTGAAATTCTTTAAACAGGTCGGTGTAAATTTGAATTTCTTCAGGGGAACACTCAATTCCGATGAAGAGATTCTTGATTGTGTTAGGGTCCCTAGAGATGTTTATAGGTATCGTTTTTGAAATCACCGACATATTACCTTCGGCACGAACGTGTGTTGGAGCCAAAGGGTTTGACACCGTATAAACATCACTAGAACATAGCTCGGAGAATCTAGACTCTACCTCTTGCAATGGAGGAAGAAAGTATGAACGATGGTGTAAATCTTTCCAAGGTCGATCTATACCCATCATTACTTCGAGAATTGCTTCTTCCAATGGTAAAAATGAATCCAAGCAGTCCAAAGCAGAGGTAGAATCAAGGCTCCAAGTGGGGGCCACATCGCCATCTAACTCCTCTTCTGAGAAAGGAGTAGAATGGTCATCTGCAGAGTTCACGATAGACTGATACCTAAGCTCAGCTGCAGATATAGGAAATGCCATTCCATTCTCTTGTCCTTCAACTATTGTGGTCATAGGTGAAGGCAAGGTCCAGGGGTCCGAAAAATAACGAGTTCGAAAGTACCCATCTCGATAAAACTCCCTAGATGATGAAATAGCATTGATTTTAGCGATAGGAGAGGGAAACTCAAAGGTACCCATCAATGAGGAATACATCCCTACACCTAGATTCTCAGTAGGCGGCCGAGGGTTATCCACTAAAGGAACAGTAGAGTCGGAAGTTGCTTGGGGATCAACTGGAGAATAATCTAATTGATCCACCTTTACGATTTTCCCCTCATGAGGAAAGCAAATGAAACGAAACAGAGTCAAAACAACGGTGTCCATTTCGTATACCCAATTCCTTCCTAGGAGGAGATTATAATCTAGGTTAGCATCTACGACTTCCACTTCAATATTAACGACCTTCCCCCCAACACATATAGGAAATGCCAGGATAATCCCATGCGGCTTATGAGAATGGCCATCGAATGCAGTTAAGACGGTAGGTGAAGGAACGACCGAAGGTGATCCAATAGCCTTCCAACATGACATCGACATGACGCACGTGGAAGCCCCTTCATCAATAACGGTTCGAAAAATGTTAATTTTCCGATATGAAGACTTTATTTGAAAAGCCATGTGATGAGGGAGTCGCTTTTTGACATTTAACATGTCGAAAGTGAGCACTAAAGAATTAGCTGGATCTACTGCCCCTATTGCGGAAAGTAAAGCACTTCTCTGAGCCGGACACGACTGGAGAACCTCTAAAGCGGACATAGCGCACAGAATTTGAGCCAGATCCTCCACAATGGAGTAATTCTGTGCGGCCCTAGCATTAGGATTAATCGTCGCGCATTTAGCGGAACCTTTCGGTATCCGTGGTATGGTCTCGACAGGGGGTCGCTCGATATGAAGGTCAGTACTTCCGGGAATAGCCTTATCCTTGGAAGTTTCGGCTTCACCGTAATCACATGACTGAGTAGCCACATGGACATTAGAACCAATCATGAAAACATTTGATGATTTTTCCCCTTCCTGGTTGCCCCCTGCGGAGGTCCCAGGGTTTGAACTCGCGCCAGCAAGAAGTTGCTGCCCTTGGGGAAAAGGGTTAGTTAACACAGCTTGGGAACTAGAAGTCCCTTACTGCCCTTAAAAGCGCTGAGCGTCTTCGATCTTGGGGCAAAGATGAGTTAAATGGTCCCCACTGCATAACTTGCATGGAAACTTAACTTTCTTTTTCGACTCATTTCTGCCCCCACCAGTATTATTGCCGCATTTGTTTACATCAGGCTTCCCATCCTAGTTCTTTTTCTTACCTCGTCCTTTCTTTTTCCCATTGGAATTTTGACTTCCTTTGGGATTATTCGATTGGACGACATTAATTGAAGAGGTTTGGGAAGCGGAAGGATTAGACGATGTGACTTGGTTGTTAGAAGCAGTTTGTAAAGACAACTGCTGCAATTGATTCAACAAGTTCAACATATTTGTGTCTACTGACCCAACAATACCATCCGCGTGGGGGCCTGGCTTCATCTTAGCTACATCAACCTTAGACCCAGGAGCGTCTGACAAGTACTTTTCTAGGATCCCAGGCTGAGAGTAAATCAATTCTAATTGCTGGGCCCTAAAAATGGCTTGCTCCTCGGAATATACCCCAGACATGGAGACATCTTTGGAGATCTCAGGTACCAAAGACTTCAAGAACCACTCGAGACGGAAACCTGGAGGGATATCGACTTTAATGAGCCTCTTTCTCCGTCTCCATTCCTGAATGTGATCGGAAATGTGATTTTCCCTATCCTGGCGAAAAGTAGCTAGTAGTTCAATTCCGGCATCATACCGGACGGGCAACTGAAAATGGTTCAAGAATACATTGACTAAGTTGGCGAATGATGTAAAGCGGTCCCCAGGAAACTCTATATACCACTTAGCCGCGTTGCCAGTTAAGGTGCGTTGAAATAATCTCAACCTAACCGAGTCATCGATCAGTGAGTTCGATGAGCACCATAAGTGGAACGTGGTTACGTGGTCGCTCGGATCCTCACCGCTTTTCCCTTCGAATTTTGGAATATCCAAAGGGAGTTTAGTTGGGACTGAAGGCCAGGCCAGACTATACTTGATTGGGTCGTTAGTTAACTTAGTGAGGTCTGGCAAGTTTAACGTTACCAGAAACGGAAGTCTAGGTGGGGCTTGGGGATTCCACCCTGACTGGGCGGCAGTCCCGAAGCTCTGAAAAGATTGGCCTGGATTTTGGGAGGCACCAAGCTGCCCGAAGTAACCAGTAGAACCCGCTGAGCCAAAAGGGAGGCCTTGTGACCCAGAAAAATTCGGAGTTTGACCAACTCCGGCCGTATATCCACCATACCCAACAAAGTTTCCTCCTAAAGGATTGTAAGGAGTTGACAACCCCTGATATGGATTCCAAGCCGTAGCTAGGGGAGGAATACTTTTTAATCAACTAACTTGTGGTATACGGCCTGTTCCCATGTTGGCCGAAGAATGGATTCCCAGTTCCGACACTACTAAGCCCAGGGTTATTCCAACCTTGGAAAGGATTGCTGCTTTGTCCTACTGAAGAAAAAGGCATAGATCCTACCGTAGGGTTGGAATGTGGTATATGACCACTTCCGAAAGGAAAACCTTGGAATGAAGCCGACGCACTGATCATGGATGTGGCGGCCCCGAACGGAGTTGAAGGAATGCCCGATGAATGGGCGCCAAATGGGAAGTACCCAGAACTGAAAGCATTTGTTTGGGAATTTCCACTCGTAGACGGAATGGAGGTAGACCCAACAACAGACGTGCTAGTAATAGATCCGAATAAAGAGACGGAGGGGATGGAAATAGTTCCACCCCCTTGCACAGATATAGGAGTCTGTATAGTTGTAGCACTAGTAGAAGCCATGCTTCCTATAGTGGTCATCGAAGGTAAGCGCGTAGCGTAACCTGGACTTGACGGTCTTTGAGATGGAGTCCAAACGTATTGCAATACATGTGGATGACTTGATGGTAGGGGAGAATTCGGAGCCGCTAATGACTCTGAAAGTTCTTCTACCTCAATACTATCCTCCGCTTGTAAGCGAACTTGAGAAGGAACTGGTGTGTTCCTTTCTTGTTCTACGGAAGTACCAAGCCTTGCTTCAATACTATTGCCCCCGAGGGGAGGATGAATCCCCGATGCGTCAATTACAGTGGGACGAAACCCACTGGTATTATTACCTCTGCGCCTTCTCGGAGAAGGCTCTAAACTTGGTGGTGAGAGACCACGAAGTCTTCGAGACCATCTGGGAGATCGGTCAACCACTTTGAATTCTTTGTTTAAAATCTAACTAAGGACTCAACAAAAATTTAAAGCTAGGCCGACTATGAGCACAGAGCACCCACTAAAAAGTCCCTAAAGATACGACCAATCAAAACAACTTCCAAGTATTTCCGCTCCGGGTGATTAGGACCGGACACCAAAATACGAGAAAGTGGAAAATAAAGGGCCTTCCGAAGATAGTCTGGGATGATGAGGGCCCAGGCCTACCAGCGAAGGTATTAAAGGAAGTGACGCTGACCTCCTAACAACAGTCTGCGCCGGTACAAGCCCCCAAGCTTCGCAAGGGTGCCCTCCAATAGTGCTGTTGAGAGTGATACAACGTCGACCTCAGGTGCCATGGGATTCCCCTCCGCAGCCACCTATGTAGTTTCCTAGGAGCGGCAACTAAGGACACCAACTCGTCACAGAATCCAGGCGGAACAGTTGTGAGATAAGTTCGGACAAGTAGGAGAGGGGGTATCTCTCTTCCCTATCTTCACAGACCCTCGTGCTTAACTCCCAGATCCAGAGCTTTCCTGGTCTTCATAATGCTATTGGATTTTGTCTCTTTAATCAGACTCCTATGTTTTGACGTTTAATATGGCCTTGGAGAGTTAACTCTCCACTCGCCTATTCCAAGGCCCTAAAATCTAGAACTTGGTCGGTGTATTTAACTTAAAAGAAAAAGTTCTAGTTGATTTTAATTAGCGCTTGATTTTAAGGGCTGTTCTTTAAGTCAAAGGGATGATGGAGTGAAATTAGTGGTGTTATTTTTCGGACGCAAAAAGAAATTAATAAAACTTAAATATATGCGTATGCACTTTGGTCATTGTTTTTCGATGAAAAGTAATCTCTACAGGGTTCAGAAGGAAACTTCTAATGAAACAAACTTTTCTTTTCTTTTCTTTTCATTCACACTTCACACTCAAAAGTTAACAAAACTATCTTATGCTTAAAGAGATGCAAATCTATCCTAATGCAACACTAAATGCTTGATGCAAGATTGAAAACTACTCTAACAAGAAATGAAAGTTGTTTTGTTTATCAAATTTTCTTTTGCCACTTACTATATTTAGATGGAATATAAGATACTAGAATTCGTCTAAATATTAAAAGCAAAACTCAAGATAACAAAAACACTTGCATTCACCAAAAGGAAACTAAATGAAAAGCAAATTCAAGAAAGCAAAACAAAAACTTTTCAAAATGTTCACTTCAAAGTAGCAACAAAAAAGTCTTTTTTGAAAATGCTCTCAACAAAACTGACACTTTGCGATTGAAACAACAAGCAAGAAACAGTTTTTGCAAGTTGACACCTTACAAAGGATGAAAACTCAACAAAAAACAAATGTGCTTTAAAAAGGCTTTTTAACAATCGAAGGCAGCAAGGAAACCTTTGGTAACAAAGACCAAAAAAAATAAAAAAGACAGTTTCAAGAAAGTCTCAAATGACAACTTTGATGAAACAAAGAAGTAAATGGTCATAAAAATCGATTTCTTTAAGAAAACAAAAAATCACCAAAAAGCAAAGTTGAACACAAAGATTGATAACAATCTTTCTGCTCTGATAACTCAGAGCAGCCAAGATTCCAATCAAGAAATCTTGTGTGTTTTTAGCAAAAAGATGATGACACTTGCAAACACAAACCAAGACCAAAGCTCCTTATAATTAGAGAGAAATCGGAGTAAGGATTCTTGCTGTAACACAGAGAACTGATACTGACAAAAATGACTATTCAACACTGACTGAAAGCACCAGACAAACTTCAGAGACAAAAAATTTACAAATCCTGAAAGTTGCCAGATATACGCGGCTGTACTTAGTGCAGACTGCGTGTATACGTGACTGTTTCTAAAGCAACCGGCGTATACGCGGGTTCACTTCAGACAACAAGCATTTATACGCTCCTGTAACTAAATGAAATAGCGTATATATAATATTTCTGGAAAAATAAAAAACAAACTCCAGAAACTGGTAACACTCAGAAATAAAGAACAGATTAGACAGTAACAATATACCAGCAAGAAACTGAGCCCTGATAGGCTTGGCAAACACCCAAACTAGGAACAACAAGAGTGTTGTCCCCGGTGGAGTCGCCAATTCTGTTGAGGGATTTTATCCCCTAGGGCTTTTGGGTGGAACCCTAGCAGACTGAAAGTTGTCTAAACAAAGAAACATGCACACACACAACCATTATGCTAGCCAAAGCTAAATCTAAGGTAAGAAGGACGTAACTCAGGTCCTACGTTCAGGTAGTTCCTCAAGGGTCCAAACCCTTCT
This sequence comes from Pinus taeda, assembly GCA_000404065.3. Taxonomy (NCBI): domain Eukaryota; kingdom Viridiplantae; phylum Streptophyta; class Pinopsida; order Pinales; family Pinaceae; genus Pinus; species Pinus taeda. Next base: position 4,271 of record APFE030824882.1, on the reverse strand, counting down.
TCACGTCCCTTCCGCTCCTTTGCCCTGCAAAACTAACAATTCCAAAGAATGCAGCAATATATGGACAAAGATTTACACAAAAATCATCTTTATGTTATACAAGAAAGGAGTTAGTTATAAACTTTTAGACATCCATTCATACATGAAATTCAAACATGAACATCATTAACATAAATAAGAAGCATATCGGGAATCAAGACGTGTTTCTTTATTATAGACAAATAGAAAGTACAAAAAGAGTAATATCACCTGAGCAACCTCTGCAGGCTCAAAGCTCAGCCTCCTTCTAGATCCCTCCCGCCTCAAGCCTCTAGCATATCTCCTTCCAAGACTCACTCCAAGATGCCATAACTAAGGGATGAACATCAAATCACAAGGAAACAAGGGTTTCCTGTACAAATGGGGGAAGTGCAGAAGGCACAAGGGTCTTCAGACCTGATCAGGGGAAAATCTCAGTATAATAACCTTTCTCTCTCTTCTCTCCCTCCTTTAGGCCTTCCCTTTGATGTCTTTTTATACCAATTCCAAAGTAGTTTTTTAGTTAGGAATTGGTTGGGAACAGTTGAGGCCACGGGCACTAACAGGTGATCAGCAGGTAAAACCCGTGATCTCCGCCCGAAAATAAGGAGTTTATTATTTTTTTAAGTGTTTTAATACATATACGCGGGTTGGGTATGTATGAACCCACGTATACACGCGTTTAACTCAGGGCAATGTCGCGTACAGGGAATAAAACACTGTTTTTTAGATTTTGGACCAGGTCTAGAAGGAAGGGTTGCCCTAGGCCATGAATGCAGCATCACAAACCATATAGTGAGATTTGGAGCTATAACACTTGGTTCAGCCAAATCACTCACAGAGGACCGTGTTCAAAGCCAGTCAAACGGTGGTCAACACTAAGAGTTTTGCGGTGGCAGGACTCTGTTTTTCATCACAAGGAGGATTGCATGGTAAGATCCTAAATCTCAGGAGGTGTGCTAACACTTGGGGACTGCCCGTGAACCGAATCTAACAGGCACCCTCCTTGGATTTATTTCTCACGGCTACCATACTATTAGATTTCCGAATATGGTCATTTACGTGTCTGTCTACCAATGCAGATCTTAGGAATTAGTTATGTTATTTCCTGTTATAAATAAAGCATCCTCATATGCATATAGGCTAGTTTTGGATATGGAATCTTGACTGTTTTTACAAGCCATCATTCCGTGACTTAGTCCTTATGTTATGACTGTATTTCAATATATGAGAAGACACTGCTTTTAAGTTCAAATCCATGATTGATTTTTGATTGGCCGAGGTTGCAGAGGGCCCCTGTACACCAAGGTTCTTTAGTTATTGTATAGTTTCATGTTTTCTTCATTTATGCTCTTGATGCCATAGTTGTTTGCTTGTATATATTACATTTCTCATGGTATTCATATTGTTTGCTGTCCATAGTTTCTTTTATGCTTTCTAATGACTGTCAACTGATCAGTGTTTTCATTTCAGGTTCTAATAGATAGCTCGGGAAAGTGCACATGGATTTTTGATAACTAATGATATGATGGAATTATCTTGTCCTTCTGCTGATTTGTTTTCTTAGTTCTAATTCCAGCACTGTTTATTTCTTTCAGTTTTGCTTTGTTCATTTACTTTTCTGCAAGATAAGATATTAGACTATTCATGTCATTTTCAGTTACCTCCTATAGCCAGAGTGAGTCGAATGGTGAGGGATTGAGTGTGAATGTATAGTTTGATACTAGTTTATTTTCTTTTGCAAGTTAGTGATTAGATTACTCATGTCATTTTTGGTTACCTCCTATAGCCAGAGCGAGTAGAATGGTGAGGGATTGAAGGATGAATGTATAGTTTGATCTTAGTTTTATTTTATGCAATTTATATATCAGATTACCCAATTTGTTTATGATTACCTCCTATAGCCAGAGTGAGTTGAATGGTGAGGGGTCAGAATATGAGTTGATGTGATATGGTTTAGTTTACTTTGCTTAGAGTTTTTGAATTGCTTTGAGTTTAGTTTTATTTTTATACAGCAGCAAGGATACTGGGTTTCATAGTCACTAGTTCACTGTTTGGTTTAATTAGAATTTAGGTACATCTTTATTTTCTCTTAGTAATTGATTTCATCATTGCAAGTTTGAAAACCTTTTTGAAAATTGGAAGTTTGGAAATTATTTTAAAAGGTCACCATTGCCTTGAATACTTATTTCCATACTTGAATTTTAGAATTTCCATCTCATATTAGAGAATCAACAAGAGGATAAACCCAAAAACAAATCAAAAATAAAAAACGACAAAGAAATAAGAAAACGGTTATCTTGCATATATAGTGCACTTCAATTCAAAAGTTTAGGGCTCTCGGATTGACAATTTATATAGCAATTTAGGACACACTAAATTGACCAAGCATTTTGGCACCGTTGTTGGGGAAGTGAAACTAGTTAGCCAATTTCTTCAAAAAAAAAACAAGAATATTTCAAGGAAGGTAAAAATTGATGACTTCTCAAAGTATGCTCTCCTCTTGCACCTAGAGTGACTTGGAGGATCATAAAAGAGAGTTATTGATTCAGTAATTTCTTGAGTATGCTCTCTTCTTGCACCTAGAGTGATCTGGAAGATTAGAAAGAGAATTATTAACCCGACTTGAGGAAAATAAAAAATGACATGCATAGAGCAAGAGATTCTAGGGGAAGGTTTATAGCTAGGGCCAAGAGTTCGATTTTTACAACTCCATCTAATCCAAGGTATAGACAAGATACACCTCCATCATCTCCAACTCACACTCCTAGCCTTAGGATTCCTGGAATTTAAGAGGCAGTTGTTGAATTAGGAGACTCTCCCACACTATCCACTGAATCTGAGTTAGGAAAAGACCCTTTCTTTACTTCTACAGGAAAAAACATTGTAATCGAGGAAGTAGAATCACCTGAAGAAGAAGAGGGAGAAATTCCTCCTCATTCGCCATTAGTAGAAGAACCAGAGGACTCTGAAATCTCTGAGGAAGCTATCATGATAGAGGAAGTAGTAAACATATTTGGAGGAGGTAGAGGTAGAGGTAGAGGAGGAGGAAACAATGGAGGAGGTAGAGGTAACAACAGGGGAAATAGGGATGGATATAACTCATTTGGATTTCCTATAGTTGATGAGGAATCTCGAACAACAATGAAAAACATCTTACCATCTATCCTCCCAAACTTTTATGGGTTGCGAAGTGAGGATCTTGAAACATTTATATTTGAGTTTGAAGTCATGTGCTTAACTTATGATTATATGGAAGACGCTAAAAAACTCAAGTTGTTTCCTTCAACAATGAAGGGGGCTGCTCTAAAATGGTTCATGGGATTAGTCACTCATTCTATTAGGACTTGGAATGATATGAAACAAATATTTTTGGATAGATACCTGGACTATTGTATGCCCACCAATCATAAGGATGAGGTATTCAAAATGGTGCAAAAAGAAGATGAAAATTTGGAGGATTTACTTGAAAGATTTCAATATAACCTGAAAAGAGCAAAAATGAGTAACCTAGATGAGGAAACTTTGAAAGCCCTTCTATTAAAAACCATTAGAGATGAATGGATAGATATTTTGAACATGATGGGAAAAGGAGACATATCTCAACTTCCACTTCATGATATAGCAGAGCTATGTGTCCATCTCTCACGGGGGAAATCTAAAACTCAAAAAGGGCCTAGAGATCTTTCTCTCCTCAGAGCAAACAAATCTGCAACTGGATCAGTAAATAGGGTTGAGATTGGCAACATGCTTGATGAGTTCAAAACTGATATTCTAGGGAGTCTTAGTGAGCAACTAGACACCCTTAAGATACAAAACAAGCAGAAAGCAGAAGCTGAAGCTTTGGCCATCTTTTGTCCAAAATGTAGGAAGAAACATGCTCTAAGGGGATGCCCCTTGGATCCAAAAGTTGTAGAAACATGCACGTTTTTTTGAGAAATCCATGAGACCAAGGATTGTCTTTCAATTCCTGGGCTCAAAGTTGTCTTTCAAGAATACCCAAATTCAATTGAGTCTCTTTGTTTTGTCTCAAGGAGACCTTGGCAGGGGCAACAAAATCAAGGGTTTAACAACCCCACGAACTTTAAACCCCCACCAAATTGGAATCCTTGGCAACAACCTTGGTCCGAACCTCAAAATCCATTTCAATCATGGGTACAAGGTATGCAAAATCTTTATGGGAGATTTGCTCAATTTTATCAATATCCTCCATCTTTTCAAAATCAATAAGCTCCACAACTTCCAAATCAAAA
>APFE030824878.1:0-12763 GCA_000404065.3 Pinus taeda | reverse complement strand
GTGTACCCCTCAGTGATCACCAGTAAAGTCTGGGTTAGACCTAGGTGATAGGGGGGATGTCGGGTTAACAATACCCCGGGTAAAAACTCTGAGGGGGTAAGAGCTAGAGTGAGCGAGATTGTCTCACTTAGCAGGTTTGGCTGGAGTTAGTCAAGGAAGCCCATGTCAAGTTTAAGGGGGGAATTGTTAGGTGAACTTGACTCGGGTAGAGTCAAAGTCGACCAGGTTAAACAAGTGACGGCTTTGGGGCACATGGTATTGTGCACCCATAATATTCTGCCCGTGGTATTATATGTAACAGAGCTTATAAAACGCTGGAAGGACTTCATTGTAATGCATGACCTGGAGGTGAGAGGTGAAGGCTCACTTGGCCGGATTGGCCAGGGTTTTGGCCAAGGATAATGAAATTTCATTATGATTGGGTTTTTCCCCGGATTTGGGGTTTTCCCGGATAAACATTTTGTGTTATGTTAATGATTTGTTGCTGACTTTTGTTTTATTTATTTTCTGAATAGATTTTGTTTTTTGGGTTTTTCCCCGGATTTGGGTTTTCCCGGATAAACAGTGTATTTATGTGTTTATGGTTATTGCTGGTTAATTTTTATATTTATTTCTCTCAGTAATTCTCCGTAATTAATTTGTGTTCTTGGGTAAATTTCTTAACACTAACATCGCAACAGAGATAAGATTCTTCTTCAATCCTGGAACATGCATCACTTCCTTCAATACGAAGGGTTTACCAGACTCCCTCTCAAAGGAAATGGTATCAATACCAGTCGCACTGTATCTACCATCATCACCCATCTCGATGTGCACTCCAAGATCTTTCTCATCCAGATCAGAGAACAAGTCTCAATCTCCTGTCATGTGAAAAGACGCACCACTATCCAAGAACCATACCGATCCCATCACACTTGATACCAGGCATGTGATCAGCGAAAAATCTAGCTCAAACTGCAAGGCTAAGGCCTCTCACGATGCAGATCCAGCAACTTGCTTATTTTTCTTCTTCTCCAGACAATTTGTGGCATAGTGTCCGTCCTGGTGACAGTGAAAGCACTTCACCTTGGATATTTCCTGCTTCTTGCCTTTCGCACCAGAATGAGAAGCTTTCTCGTTCTTCCCCTTCTTTGCTTTGGCAACCAAAGCGCAATCTTCTTCATCAGATACCTTTGATGAAGATCCGTCCCTGGTATTCCGCCTGATCTCCTCTTGCACAAGATCCAACCAAAGTCTCTCCCATCCTGGCAATTTCTCCCGACCATTGGCAAAGTCCTGATAGGAATGCCAACTCTTCGGAAGACCAAGAAGAGCCAAGATCACCAAGTCCTCATCATCGACAGTCACCCCCACACTTCCCAGCTCATCCCGGCATTGGGTGAACTTCGTGAGATACTGGGGCATACTGTCTCCATTCTCACACTTTATGTTTCTAAGTTTATCCTTGAGCGCCAACTTCCTCTGGTCGCTCTTACTTTGGAATAGATCTGTCAACGCTTTCCACATCAAGTATGGATAAGCCTTTCCATGGAGGCTGGACACAATGTGATCCCTCACGCCCTCCAACAGAATCCTTCGACACTTTGTTGTCTTCTTTTGCCAATCCTCGACTTGAGCAGCATCAGTAGGTTTTGGGACATCTGCATCTATGAATTACTTCAACCCATTATCATCTAACACCGCCTCCATCTTGTCCTTCCATGTAATATAGTTAGAGATGCCCTCAAGGGCATACTCCAATCGCAATCCGTTGAAAGACATTTCAACTTTGACACCAAGAAAACACTGCTGCAAATTCAAATTCCACCAGCTCAGAACTCAACCGCTTATGATCTAAAATTCGTGAGAACAAAGTATTTCTCATACAGAGATCGATTGTATGGGCATTCACTGGATATCTCACCTTCCAAAAGAAGGATGAATCTATAGGCTACCTGGCTCAATTACAGACTCTGCCTGAAGAAATAAAATGTAAACACTTTCTAAATAATAGATCCGATGATCAATCCTTGCTTTGATATCCTGTAGAATTTTTTTTTCTACAAATCAACTAGCTCTGATACCATGTATAAATTTTGAATAATATGACACTTATTCAGAGAGATTATCCTGATTATACACTTTTGCGGAATCACGCATAATACATAACCTCCTCTATGTTGATCATCAATTTAGCAGTATTAAGAAACAATCGCATGCGCACATTGAAGCATCAATCACACATATCAACATAGTATGTACCCGAGGAAAGCATAAAGCTGAAAACCCCCAACTATCTGTATATTATATTGATTGAGAACATGTAACAATACATAGTACAATACTCCTCACAAGTACTCAGTACTATCTCCACCTGTTACACACAAACTAGCTCAGATCTGAGTCAATCACTAGCTCAAATCTCCTCCGCTTCTTGCCTGCCTCCACTGCGCAATCCTGCATGAGAATACTGATGAATGAGTGATCCAAATTCATATTTCCCTTGGATATACCACGCAATCCTCATTGGCAATACTCAATCCATTGATTGTGCAAATCTCATGCACAACTATAGTCACAACTGACCGCTGTCTTTCCCTTTCACTCACCTCTAAAACTTGTCTCCACTGAACTGTCCATGCACTGAGTTAAATGATGTATTTCTTAGTTGATTTATGAGTTAATAATTAGTGAATTAATTAATAATTAGTGAATTAATTAATAATTAATTCACACCACTCAACATTTGTCTATTTGTCAGTTAGACTAACTACAACTAGTTCAACTAAGTCAAACTGAACACAACTCCATCAACTCCTCATTCAACTCCACAGAACTCAATCACCGAAGTCCTAACTGAAGTCATTCATGCAATAGCTCAAGTAACCCACAAGAAACACGTATTCCCTTCTGGCAGTTGCATGTGCCACATCCATAGCTCGAATTGAAGTGCTCCAAGAGAATAAGATAATGTTTATAGTCCAAATATTATTAAGAGCTAATAATATTTGACTGTACTATATTTAGACTGGCAGTCTAAAAATAGACTCCGCCCATATGTCTAAAAATAGAATTCCATCTATTTTTACCAACATGACCAATCATCCACAAATAGCATCCTGCAACTCATAGACCATGATCCATATGTCTAAAAATAAACATAGTCTAAAAATAGACTTTGCGCCAAAAATAGCCTGCGAGACCACCTAGTGAAGGCGACTTCTTTTCACTAAGCTCCATCATCTTGTTGCATTTTCAACATGGGAGACAATCACCTACTTAAATGCCAATAAGGAAAGAACATAATAGGTACAAAAGAACCCATCAATGAGGCTATTGGGCCCTAAGGTATGAGCACAACTTGCTAGTTGTCAAAAATATATTGGAGTTGAACAATAGTGAATATCATCTCATCAAGTTTCAATGATTATTGTGCTTATCATATGCGAAGTGATCACCATTGAGGCTAATGACCACCAAGGTGCTCAACTTCTAGATTACTCCCTAGATGATGTGTTAGAGTCGATGAGGGGTAACTTGATGAAGGAAATTTAATTATGAATTCCTTTCCTTTAGCGTGAAGTGATCATCAAGAAGTATGAATAACATGGCACCATGTCCCTAATTCTAGATAAGGGGGAATAATTGACTTGGGATAATAACTCAATGCGAATTGAAGAGACAAGATGTAAATATGACTCAAGACTCACCCTATTGTCTCTTCAACATTACCCACCTATCAAATAATGGTAAGCAACAAATAACCTTCATCCAGGCTCGACCTAAGCATGAGTTGAAGAAAAGGTTAGGTGAATAAATGACATAGAACTCGAAAATTTGACTCTCAAGAACATGGAAAATAAGGTCATTGACCTATGTGACTAAAAATAAAGACCAACTAACCTTATCAAAGGAATTTACTTGGGAAGACATAAGAAACTATGCTTATATGAAGGAAATTTTCGGCGTGCTACTAATCTAGGAATGAATAATTGTTGATGTCAAGGAAAATCTACAAATAAAAGATTCCTTTTGTTTTCTTAAAACACAAGAATTAGTGATGCAAAAAATCAGAAAATGACACTAAAAATCAACAACTAATCTACTTCCCAAAACCCAACAATTCATTCTTTTCTCTTTTCTTTTTTTCCCTCATCTTTTATATATATATATATTTATATATATATATATAGTGGCACTATATCTCCAACTTGAAATGCTTTCCCTTTCACTTTCTTGTCAAACACCCTTCTTCCATGGGCTTAATATTCGATGAATTGAATGTATGCTATCTAATGTTTTTTTTCAAGCTAGACCAATCTGCCAATATAGAACTATAAAGCCTCTTGGTTGGAAGTGAACTCTCCCAAAAGTTCGTACATCGAAAATTCAAATTCATAGGTAGAACCACATCTAATCCATAAACTAGCTCAAAAATAATATTCCCAGCTACAGACTTCTTTGTAATCCTATCAGCCCAGAGTGCATATTTGAGAAAAGTGTTCCAATCTCGATTATTCTCTCCAATAGTTTTCTTGATAATTCAAATTTGGTTCTTGTTTCTTGATTCTGCTACTTCATTTCCCTGAAGTATAGAAATTCATTGCATTAGACAATGTGATTCTATATTGGGAATAAAAAGATAACAACTCTATCAATTTGAACACATTTGCATTATCCTTAGTTACCTTGTTTGGCACACCAAGCCTCGTAATGACGTTCTTTTCTAGAAATTTGACAATAGTGGTTGAAGAGGAACTCTTAAGTGGAACTATCTCCACCCACCTAGTAAAATAATTCATGGCCATTATAAGCCAATTATGACCACTACTACAAACTTGTAAGTCTATTCAATCAAGTCAATCCCCCATTGGTGGAAAGGGGCCTCTACTAAGACTAGATCCAAATGCAAAGATAGGAGTTTTGGTCTCCCCTCAATCTTCTAACAAGCCTGACAAGTTTGGGAAAAACTATGTGCATCTGAAAAAAGTGTGGACCAATAATTTTGAGCCCGCATGATCATATGTTTGATGGTCTTGACTGAGAAATGGCCACCACACACTCTTGCATGTAAGTCTTGGAAGATTTATGTATATTCCTTAGAATCCACACATCATAAGATTACACCATTATAACTTCTCCATCCAAGGCCTACTTGCACAAAACAGTTTGTTGCAAGTTGAAGTTGTAAATATCGCTTCTATTGCTTATTAAAGTTAGGCCCATGTGATAAATTTTTCAAATTAAAAATAATATTCTCATTCCAATCAGAATTTTCCAAGGCGAGAGATAGTGAATTAACCAGATCTTTTATCTGCATGTTCTGCACTACATCCAAATTGCTTTTGACCATCATATTCACTAATATTTGGCCCCTAATTAGCTTGGTGATCCAGGTGGATGTTGGTGGCCACCCACCTAACCCACTCGGACCCCCACAACTATCTCTTTCAATTTTTCAGCTTCCTTAATTGTAGAACAATTTACTATTTTTAGCAGTTTTTCAGGTCCTGAACTTCCGGAGCCATTTTGAGGCCCTAAACAACATTTTTTGGGAAAACTGGGAGCAACATGGATCCATGGACCGATGTTGCTCTCCCCAAAGTTGTATTTCTTAGATAGATCCTTCTAACGAGATATTGTGTGCGCCAAATGGAGATCGTATGCCGAAGTTATGACCCTGGGAAGTTAATGTACCGATTTACCCAAACAGGGCCCACAGTTTGGCGTGTCATCTTCTAGGGTTATGTTTTTGGATGTTTATGGTTTTCCATTGTTTCTCAACAATAAATAGGCCTTCGAGCCTCATTGTAACACAATACAAAGGCATGTAGCATCCACATCTCTTCTCAAAGATAAGCTACCATCGCCCTAGCTGGTTTATTTCCATTTCTATTTGTAAGCATATTTCAGTATTTTACATTAATGAAATGAATTATTATTTCCAATGCATCTTTATGTTTATGGTTATATCTGTAATTTTTTGCATTCCTATTTAAATCCAAATCAGTGGTATTAGAGTGGGTCTGCTTTTTCTCTGTTTTTCATTGCATGTCTCCAATGAGGTCGGGATAAGAGGAGTTAGGGCTTGAACTGGTCAAACCTTTGCAAGACCAACCTCGAAAATCCCGATGGCCTCCCATGGCAGATGAAAAGAAATACAAGGGGGCAAGAGATCCTATCAAAATCTTGCTCGAAGAAGCCCTCGAGTGACAAAGGAATGCAATGATGGAAAACTTTGCTCAAATCCTTCAGCGGCTACCCAAGGGCAACACATCGGCTTCCAACAGCTACTCTGGAAATGCCACACCCTTTAAGGTACAAGTTAATTTTTAAATCCCCTTATTCGAGGGTGAAATAGATGTAAATGTCGCAGATAAATGGCTAAATCTGCTAGAAGGGTAGTTTTTTGTTCATGAGTTTTCCAGTCAGGAAAAGATTATTTTCGCTCTTCTCAAAGCAGCCCCCCATGTCAAGGACTGGTGAGAAACCTACTGTCAGCAGAAGGATGAAAGTACAAACTCACTGTTTTCAATCACTCCCACTTGGAATTCATTCTAGGATGCCATCAAGGAGCAGTATTACCCTGTCAAAAGCTATGAGGACAAATACATAAAGTGGACCACACTGTGGCAGGGAAGGGACCAAGATGTGCCGAAGTTCACAAACATTTTTCATACCCTTCGCACATAGTTGGGTATCAAGGATTCTAAGCTACATTTGGTACTCAAATACCGCGAATGCCTACACAGATGCATCCAGGATGAGATGGAGTTCTTGAACATCTCCTCGCTCAGCACGGTGTACCGATATGCTGTCAAAATCAAGTAAAAGTTTAAACAAAAGAAGCGAGACTTTGGATCTGCAAATCTCAAGCAAGGGAAAGGCTTCCCCAAATCGCAAAACCAAGGATAAAGCCAAGACGGGGCAACCCAAGACAACCCGTGGAAGCTGCAAGAAAAAAACAACACCACAAAGTCAAAGAAGGACACGAGAGAGTGGTGTGAGTTCCATAAGCGCCCCACTCATAACGCAAGTGACTGTCGGACCAAGTAGTCACTGGTGGCCAAGTTGAAGGCTTCAGAATTAGATGCATGTTCCGACCCTAAATCAGAACCTGACAAGGGGAATGGCAAAGGGAAGCAGATCATTGATGCGGAGCCCAGTGCCACTGTTGCCACTGCCAAGATCTAGAAGAATGAGCCCGAAGATCCAAAGGTGGGGGAGAATCTTTTCCATTCACAGATGTGGGTGAAGGGTTTACCACTGCAATTCACTATTAACAATGGGAGCCAAAAGAACCTCATTTCAGCAGAGGTCGTGAAGTGGTAGGGCCTATTGACTACACCACACCCGTAGCCGTACAATATCGGGTGGCTTCACCAAGGACGAGATCTCGGATTTCGCCAGTAATGTCACCTTCCCTACATCATCAAGCCCTTCACAGATGAGGTATTGTGTGATGTTGCACCCCTGGATGTTTGTGATGTATTATTAGGCCAACCATACTTATGGAGGTGACATGCTGTGTATGAGTCAAGGCCTCGCGATATGATTATTTCTTTGTGTAATTCATTATACAGGATACCAGAGGTAGCCCACCTAACGCCACCTCTTTGATCTCTACTAAGAAATGCAGTAATATCATCTCACAAACTAGGAAATTTATTTTCTATCTGGTCCGCTACCAAAGTAAGGGGAATATTGTAGCCACATCCATGACCCCTGCGAAGGGTTCCTCCACGCAGCAGCAACAACAGATGGATATGGTCATGAAAGAACAAAGGAAAATCTTCTCCCCACCCATAGGGGTACCATTGCACTGTCAGGTCAAGCATTCATTTGATTTGACTTCCAGAGCACCTCTACCCAACAGGCCGATATATCACCGCTCCATTCTGAAAAATGACAAGTACAAGAAGCGACATGGTCCTTACACCAGTACCAAGGCTGTGGGGAACAATTCTTTGGAGCACGACATTCCTCGATTCCTTTTCTTGCACCGAGTGTTCAATGTGGACCACCCTCTACCATGCTTACCACCATTATTGGACACATCAGAGATTGCAGAACAGCTCACTAGGGACCAATTTCAGTAGATAGAGGAACTCAACGCAATGGGGACCATTGCTTCCTGAGGGGGGAGGAATGATCCAGGTGGATGTTGGTGGCCACCCACCTAACCCACTTGGACCCCCACAACTGTCTCTTTCAATTTTTCAACTTCCTTAATTGTAGCACAATTTACTATTTGTAGCAGTTTTTTGGGTCCTGAACTTCCGAAGTTGTTTTGAGGCCCTAAACGACTTTTTTTGGGAAAAGTGGGAGTAACATGTTTTGTTGAACCGATGTTACTCTTCCCAAAGTTGTAGTTCTTGAATAGATATTCCTACCCAGATATTGTGCGCGTCAAAAGGAGATCGTATGCCAAAGTTACGACCCCGGGAAGTTGATGTACCAATTTACCCAAACGGGGCCCACAGTTTGGCATTTCATCTTCTAGGGTTATGTTTTTGGATGTTTAGGGTTTTCCATTGTTTCTCAACAATAAATAGGCCTTCGATCCTCATTGTAACATGGTTCAGAGGCATGTAGCTGCCACATCTCTTCTCAAAGATAAGCTACCATTGCCCTGGCTGGTTTATTTCCATTTCTGTTTGTAAGGATATTTTAGTATTTTACATTAATGAAATGAAATATTATTTCTGTTGCATCTTTGTGTTTATGGTTAAATCTATAATTTGTTGCATTCCCGTTTAAATCCAGATCAAAACCTATTTAAATCCAGATCACTTGGTTGGCCCTACTTTGAGATAATATTCCTGGATCTTAGTTATCGATCTTCACCTGGTCCCCCTACACTCCTTTTGTATCAATATTGCATTGACCATGGGGTGTGGAACATAAGAAATTATCTTAGAGTTCTAGAAATAATCTCTAAAATAGGCCAAAACTTTTACCAATGTGTATACCTATGTTTACATTAGTTTATAATTTAATTTAAGACCTTTGAAAGCATGAGTTTAATTCTATAGGTTGTTCCATATCTTTATCATTTTTATGCAAAAGGACAACAACAATGATGAAGTCAAATGCAAATGAAAATAATTGAAAATATTTACAATAATTTGGATTAACAAGAATGGGTGAGGAACACAAAGCCTGTTTAATGTCCTAGAAACCTCCTTTGGCTTCATTGTTCCACTTCAATTTATGATCCTTTTTTAGCATATCTAAAATCATCATGATTATCTCTACAAAGTTCAGAATGTATTGTCTTACAAATTTAGTCTTACCAAAAAAGGATTGGATGGACTTCTTACTATGAGAAAGGTGATATTCTATATCCCTTTTACTCTTTTGAGGTCCACTCTCACACGGTCTTTAGAAACAATGTGAGCCAACAACCTACCCTTGAAGACCCCAAGTACTGAAGATTTTGGATTAAGTGATATACCAAGTGACCTACAAAAATCAATTTTTTTTTGTAAGTGACCTATATGTTCATTGTGATTCTTAGAAAACAACTATAATGTCATCGTAGTAAACTACAATAAATTTAAACAAAAAAATGGAAGATGAAAAGTGCATGGCACATTGAAAAGTAGCTCCAATGTTCATGTATTTGGATGACATCCACATAAATGCATCAATACGCTACAAAGTTGTGAAAGAAGTTTTGTACCTGCTTTCCTTCACAATTGATACCTAGTATAGCCTAGAAATCCATGTAACATAGACATCATATTGGAGTCTATAACAACTTGCAACACATGTTCCATTCTAGGAAGTGGATAAATATATTTTAAATAAGTGAGATTTAAATTACAAAAATCAATGCAAACATGAATCTCGCCATTCCTCTTTCTTACTAGTGCCATGTTGGCAACCTAGTTGGAATATCATATGGGTTCAATGATCTAGGATTCTAGAAGCTTTTGAAACTCCTTCTAAATGAGTAGTCCCACTCTTGGATTAAGATATTTATTTTTTTCTAAATGATTTTTCATCCTCCTTCAAAGGGATTGCATGTTTTATGACTTTTGTATCATACGTATTAAGCTCATCATAGGACCATGTGAATACATCTCCATATTCCGAAAATAATGACTCAATGTCCTTCCTCTCTTTTGGGGTCCAATCTTCGCCAAAATTTATTATCCTTGGTGATTCTTTAGATCCAACATTGATTTCAATCACCTGTTCATATGCACATGGCTTGCTAGTCCCTAAAAACACATAATATATATCAAATACTTTTCCAATGCAACCAAACCTTTAGGAATTCTATTATTCTTTAATTGGACTAGGGGATTCTTGTATCTCATCCACCGCATGGTCAAAAAAATCATTAATGCAACTTAGAAAAATTATATTTGATTCTCATCTTAAAAAATATGCCATGATCTTATGTTCTCAAGAGAAAAAGGACAAAAACATACGTCAACCATATACTTAATGTGATGATGATGTTCCAATGGTTGAAAAGCAGTAGTGGCAGTTTCCATGGAATTTTCTAAAGCATCAAAGTGTTCTATTTGTCCTCATACTACATCCCCATAGCATTTTATTTTAGGGTTCCCTACTTCACGCAAATTTCAGACCTGATTCACCACAAGCTCTGAATCATTGTTGAACATGGAAATATAGAAAGGTGTGGGATCATGATCTCCCTTACCCATACCAAGATACACTTGGGGTTGATTGTTTGATTGATTTACCACGTAACCTATGGAAATGAATTGATTCATTGTTTCTCTTTGTCTTGCATGTGTATCATCTCTTTGAGGGGCACTAAAATATTTACCTTGGCAAGTTGTCTAATGAAAATTTCAAAGGTTCATGATGTAAAGAAACAACCATTGGTTGAGTTTTCTTGCTGGTGGAAGGTTTAGTGGGAGCTCTACCTCTTTGTCCATAATTCTTAGTAGTATTTGCCACCATGTATACGACCTTATAATTCACTCTCTCAATACTTGTAGGGACCATTTGAATTCTACGAATCATGTTACTAGTGGGCTTTATAGAAGTCATACATGCATTATAATCATTAAAATTTAAATGCACAAGAGATGAGTATTTTATCCCCAAGCTATGCACCATATAAAAGCATTATTAAAAAGAAGTAAAAGGCACAGTAGAGGGATGGAAAAAGCAATCCAAGGAAAGGGGTAATTCATGATTCACAATTGCTTCTTCCATTATATCTATACACTCAATATATGTACCTCCATTAGTTAGTCCCATGACTGTGGCACTAATCCATGAAGTCATTACCCTTTGTTGCCACCTCTTCCCACTAACGCCTATGGATTGAAAGGTTGACCTTAGAAACACCACCTCCCCTCAAGGACTAGAAGCACATGATAGGGTTGATTACTTACCCACCCCTACAAAGGTAGGCGACACTTTTATGTGACTTGGTCTAGTTAGATATTTGAAGGTGACCCCGGTTTAAAGTATTATCATTCTCTTAACAATTAAGTATGGTCCACTTAGATGAATCTATGGTTATTGTCTCTAATGAATGGTTGATTTATTTTCATTTTAAGATGGTTTTTCTAGGTGGTTTTTCACATAGTATTTGAGGCCTTGAGAGCACACTATTTCACTCCTCCACATGATGCCTAGGACATACTACATGTCTGGAGAGCATCACGACCTTGCAGATGCAATGTCACCCTTCTAAAATATGGAATTGGGCACTTTGATGACCTTCATCGTTGATGGACACCCTAGAGCACCCTCAGATGCTAAAACATTGAGCTCATCTTGCTTAGCATTGAGGATTCTTGATGATGTACTAATGGACCTAGCATGCCCCTAGGATGACCTTGACACTACTTGATGGGCATGCCTTGATCCAGAGCCCAAATTATGATGATCATCTCCAAGATGATTAGAGAAGGATTTTTGTATATGATGGAGCTTGAAAACTGGGGAGAGAGTACACCTTGTTGTCTAAATGGCACCTGTGGAGATGACACAATGCATCTAGAGCTAACTTTTGGAAACATGGAGATGTTTTGAGGCTTTATTTGAGGACCCTAGTGAGCGATGGAAAAGGTATGCATCTGCCATTTATTTCTTTATCTTTTCCTTTGGATCATAACTCCTTTACATTCTAAAGTGGTAATATGTTAAATAATTATGGTAGAATTAAGGAGATTTGTGATTGATACAAAATAACTAATTACTGTCTTTTTTTTTCTATACGAAAAATGAAGGAAATGGAAAACCACTATTCGGAAGAAAAAGATAAAGCAGAAGCAATTGTTGTCCCTTCCCCAGGAAGTCGTATCCAGGCAAGAAGATCAAGATCGGAGCACATAATCCAGGAGAAGAAAGGGAGAGCATGATATCAGCGCAAGAATACAAAATGATAAACTGGAAATTAAAGATAGAGTGAATCCCTCATGATCCTTTGATCCTGAGGGATCGCTGCTTCAGAGCTTATCTGCACTCTTGATATATCCGCCTGGCCATTATAAAAACGGACAACACTTGTAGCCCAGGGGGGCATGTATTCTCATTTTGTAGAAATTACTATTGTAATCTCAACTTTGATCATCGACTCTCTTTGAAGAGTGATAGCTGTAAACTTTGCCATACATGATTAATATACAACTCAGTTGTTGTTCCATTATCTGATCCTGGAGTAAAATCAGCGGTGCTTCCTTGGTGGCTAAGGGCCTGGCCCTGGTGGATTCACCTGCTTCTTGTATCACTATTTTACAATTACAGTCTTGTGTGGTTTGATTTCCTTTACATTTCCTTAATTAGT
>APFE030824876.1:0-17565 GCA_000404065.3 Pinus taeda | reverse complement strand
ACTGAAGCATGAAAAAGATGTAAAATGACTCATTAGACACTGACATGATAATGAAAACCCTATGAATGATGATAGACGCAGCTGAATAGTGACATAGATTGGCATTTGGGCAACTTTGAAAAGAGTGAGAGCAAACCCTAGACCTAATGCCTAGTGACCAAATTTTGCTTGAAGACTCACTGAAATGAAATGACAAAATTTGACCTTGACACTTCAAAATAACTTTGTAAGAGCATATTTGATCACTGGAGGAAGGCTGGAAAGACTGACACTAACACTATCTATGAAATATAGTGCCAAGATGGTGAACCTTGGGATAAAAGACAAAATTTTGTTGAAAAGTGCGTCCCTGGGCCGCATGCCCATGACGAAACTTGAAGATTGTGACCTTGCAGACAACAACATCTCTCTTGAAAAAATGCAACACAAGCTTCAGTAGACATTAAGTATACTAGATCAAAGATCGCAAGCTTGCTGCTCTTGCACAAAGAGTTCATGCCTTTGGCCTCTCAGCTAGAGCTAAAATCCTATGAGAGGTCATTTTGTGTTGACCGAGAAGAGTAGAATGAGCATCATCAGTTAAACGAATTCGTAGAAGCAATGGAGCAGGAGCTTGAAGAAGTGTTGCAGGAGGCAAGGGTGGACCAGCATAACGTAGCGCGTCACTCATAGGGATGGTAGGCTGCGAGGCCTTGGCAGTGCGTCTTGTCGCATCAACAAGTGACTCGAGACGAGTCACAATGATTCTGTTGGGTGCTTGTTGGGCAGCGGATCCCCCGCGTAATGGTTTTGGGGCTTAAAGCCCATAGTTTTGGGTAATGGTATTGTAAAGGCTCCGTGAAGTGTGCAAAGCGCAACTTGTAATGAGTCAAGTCAAAGGGTAGTCCGCCCTAAAATATTGTAATTTAATCTAGAATGTGTCATCCTACCCATGGTCTGCAGACCATGGGAATGTATAAATAGAGCGAGGCTCTAAGTGTAGAACGTAGCTTTTGTTCAGATCTAAAGTGTATGGGTTTTCTGAAAGTAATATTCGATCTAAGTATGAAAGTCTGAGTCACGGGTCATAGTAGTAGAAGAGGCTTTGCAGTTGTGTGCGCAGAGGCTTAATAGAGTCTGCAACTGTGTGCGTGGACCCCTGCAGCTGTGTGTGTAGGGTAGGAAGTGGATTGTAATTGGAAAAAGAATTAATAAAGATAAGTTGGTTTTGGAATATCACATATCTGTTGTTCGGTTTCTGTTTATGCATCTGTTTACAATTTATGATTGCACGTAAGTCTATTTATGTTGAATAGTAAAGGAAAGCATTAGGGCCATTTAAGTTAATCCAAGATCTATAATACCAATAAAACATACTAAGGGAAGGGGATCTAGACAGTGTCGCCTCGCACTCGGTACTAGGGCTACACGAAGCTTAGATAGTTGTGAAAAACTATACAAGAGAGAAATTTTGGTTCGTGAGCTCTCCAGACCTCATCAAGACATCCCTAGGGTGCGAAAACATGGTTCTAGCACCCTCCCATACTACCTCGGGTGAGAGCTCAGTCCGCACTCTATAGACTGTTGCCGAAAGGGTCGGTAGTTTCGGGATTTGTTCAGCTAAAACACTTCTGAACCTAGGTCAGGCCCCATCAAGCCAACAACACTCCTTGTGGAGACTAAGTAATTTGCAGACCTAGGAATATGGACAATTCTCCAATAATGGACATTTCAAATTCTATTTGCATACATTTTGATTGATGCCCCAATTGTTCCATATCACTACCAAATATTATGTCATCCACATACACCACTACTATCAGTAGATGGTCGCCTTTAGACTTTACATAAAGATAGTATCAACTGTTTCTTTCTTAAATTGTTGTTGCTTAAGGTACTTTTATAGCATTTCCTACCAAGCTCTAGGGGCATGTTTTAATCCATACAGGGCCTTCTTAAGTTTTCATATGAATCCTTCATTAGAGGTGAGAAGGAATCCTCCTAACTTCTCAATGTAAACTTCTTCTTCTAAATATCCAATGGGAAATGCAGACTTCACATCCATCTGATATACCTAGAAATTATTATGGATGGAAGGAGCAAGAAAGATCCTGATACCTTATAGTAGAGCTACTGGTGCAAAGTTTTCTTTAAAATATACCCCTTTTATTTGGGCATACCCTTTGTAAACCAATCAAGTTTTGTTCTTGATTACTTCCTAATTGAAGGTCTTTCAAGAAAGAAAAGGATTGTTCGAAAGGGAGGAGACTGCTCAATAATTCCATATCTATGTTGTAGAATCATAACATAAAGGAATACTCAACTCAATTTCACTTGGAACTTTGAGCAGAGAGTACCGATCTCTCTTCAGAGCGAAAAGATTTTTTGCATCTTTTTTTTTAGTTACTTTGAGCCGGATGAGAAGGAAACTTTCACTCCGATCCTGAAGGGGGGGGAATCTTAGAATAACCTATCCAAATCTTTTCTTGCTAGGCCCATAGCTAACAAACCACTTTATTGAGATCACTCTATTCATTCAGTTTGTTCTTGAAAACCCATTTGGTTCCTACAAAATTTTTATCTCTCGGCCTTGGAACAAGCTCCCAAGTGTCATTATTTCCAATTTGATCATTTTCTTCATTCATATATTTCACCCAAAACTTGTCTTCACTTGCTAGGTTTTTGGGTTATATCTGTGATAATAGAGATAGATTTGCATAACTTGAACTGCCAACAAGTGTCCTCCTAGTTTGGACACCAAGTCTTTGATCTTCAAGAATCTAACTCTCAGGATGTTCCTTCTACACATACCTGGAGGGTGTTTGTGGCCTTGAAGTCATGCCTTCTTCCTCACCTTCATTGTCTAAATTTGTTTCCTCCAGGTCGTGGACCTCAAATATGAACTTTCTTCATCATATGAGTTCATATTTTTTTTATATGACTCAGGTTGTGAACCTACTTCATCTACTATTATGTAGATTCAATCCCCAATCTTCTTTATCCACTTTTTGTAACAATTATATCCTTTCCTTCGAGTAGAGTACCCTAGCAGTATCCCTTCGTAAGCGTGTGAATCAAACTTTCGAGGAATATTTTCATTCCTTTTAGTGAAACACTTTCTTCCAAACAACTTGAGGTGTTTAATTGATGCATGCCTTCCTTTCCATAACTCATAGGGAGTTTTATCTCTATTAGTACCGAGTTGAGTTATGTTTGACAGATACACTGCTACTGGGACTGCTTCTCCCCAGAAGTTGTGAGACACTCCTACTTCATCCAACATTTCTCTGGCCATTTCCCAGATTGTTCTATTCTTCCTCTCTACTACTCCATTTTGTTGAGGATTTCTAGCTAATGAGAAGTGCCTCTTGATGCCACCCTCTTCACATAATTCCTCAAATTCTCTTGAGGTGTACTCTCTCCCTCTATCTGATATTAAGAATTTTATCTTTAAGTCTTTCTCATTTTCTACTTGAGCTTTAAACTTTTTGAAGTACTTGAATGCCTCCAATTTTTTTTAAGATGACAATCCAAGTTTCCTTGGTGAAGTCATCAATGAGCAACATGAAATTCCTTTCCATTTTGAGGATTTTTCTCTAGTTGGGCCAAAAATATCTGTGTGAATGAGCTCTAGAGGTTTGGATGAGGAGAACTCTTTTTGACTTGAAATGAGTCTTAGCTTGTTTGCCAAATTGACATGACTTTCATATTTTGTTATCGAGCCTTGATAGTATTGGTAGTCCTATCACTACTCTCATCTTGCTTACTTTTATAAAACTGTCAAAATTCACATGCCCAAGTCTCTTGTGCCACAACCTTGCTTTACTCTTTTTTCTTAAATAACAATTAACCTTGGAATCGTCAAACACATATACATTATTCTGGGTTCTGATTACTTTTCCCATGAATTTTCCATTATTTATATTGCAAATCTCATAGTATTTATATCGAAAGGTCACATCATAGCAATGATCACACATTCGGCTAATAATAAGCATATTCTGCTTGAGGCATTATACACAAAGAACATTATGTGCTTCTGTTTTTTTATCAAGACTGGCCATACCTTTACATTTGATTATTGTTGGAGCATTGTTTCTTCTGTCATTTCCTTTCAATGAAAAAAAAATGCTTTTGTCCCCAATCATATGTTTCAACAACCATTATCCACATACCATTTCTTTTCTTGATTATGAGCTGATAAGTCAAGTCCCCACCACATGCTCTTTTTAGTCTTTTGTTTTCAACTCCCATTATCCTTCTAGAGAGTTGACTATCTAACATATTGGGACTTAGACATGTGCTCAAACCTACATTTTCACTCACTAGCTTTGTGCCCAAAATTATTACATTTGAAGCATTCTACTTCACTTAGCAAGGGAGAGAACACATTTCAATTCCCGAGAGAGGAGTTTTGAGGTTTAGAAATCTGATGCATATTATACATGGATTTGTCATCTCTTTCAACTTTAGTCCATTTACAATCAATAGCTTTAGGTCCAAATATATGAAACTTATAACAATGACCATAAAAAAAGGCATGCTTGTTGTTGGAATCGTTATGAAATCATGCAGGAAAATACCTTGGTCGTCTCACTCATTGGTTCATTCTCCATTGGCAATCTCCTCTTTTCCATGCTGCTATTTTCTCTTCATTAATTCTTTCATGTTGCTTCTTCCCGTGGCTCTGTGGTTCTTCAAATCCTGCGGACATGAAATTTATCTTCCCTATAGAATATTCTTATCTCTTAGAGTATCTCAGACCGGTTTTGATTCCTGAGGGCCTTTGACTATTCAAAATTTGATCTAGTCTCCTTGTCCCTTCAGTAAATTTTTCATTTAAACCATTCTCGGTCACTTTTCTCTCAATATTGGTTCTTAGAGAGACAACCTTTGATTCAAGACTCGGAAAGTTCTCTTCACGTTCTTGGATCAGATCTTGAAGAACCTATGTTTTTCTTTTAGCTTCCTCTAGTTTAACTTTCGAAGACATAATATCATATTTGCATGTTTGTGAGATCATTTCCCTTTTTAACTTGAGTAGATCTTGTTTCAACTGCTTATTCCCCTCTTCTAGTCTCTCACAGTTTCCTTGTTTTTCTTCTAGTAGAAGGCGTAAACTGTCTTTTCTCTTGATAACTTCCTCAATCTTTTCTTTTTGATAGGAAAAATCCTCATTGTCAGAGTTATACATACCTTCCTCTGCATGCTATAATTGTTCCTTCAATTGCTTTCGCTTCTTCCTTTCTTTCTTTAACTCATTGAGGGCACTGATGAGTTCCCCTTTAAGGTCCACTACTCCCTCCTCTTCTTCCTCTTTAGAGTCCATAACACCTTGTTTCTTGGAGTTAGTATTGAAGGCCATAAGAAGATATTTATCTGACTCATTCGTTGACGAGTTCTCATTGTCTCACTTTAGTGTTGAGCCATCATCTTTGGAGTAAAACCCCTTTTTATTATAGAGATTTTTCTTCTGATGTGTTTAAGACTTGTTTCCAAATTTCAGATCCTCTTCCATTTCATCCTTTTCTTTATAAGTGAATTTTGACGAGAAATGTCCAACTCTTCCACAATCAAAACACTTAGAGGGAAACTTCCCTTTATATTTTCCTGAGCCACACTTTAGTTTTATGGCTAGCTGAGCCAACTCCTGATCAGATTCACAGTTGGAGTAGCCTTGGTGATCTTTATGTTCCTTGCCCTTTCTGGATTCTTTGAATATTTCTTCCTTCAGTTCATACTTTTATATTCCTATTCTTGTCTCATAGGATCTGAGAGTACCATGCAGTTGGTCCATCTTGAGATCCTTTAAATTAGCCATCTCTTCAATATATGAGACTTTGGAATTAAGTCTCATGGGTAGAGATCTTAATATTTTATGAACAATCATCCCTTCCTTGACCTATTCACAAAGTCCTATGATCATATTAGTTTCTTCATCAAATATGAGGAAGTATTCTACCATGCTTTCATTCTCATTAATTCTCGAGCTTTCAAACCTCATTACGAAAGTCTAAAGTTTCATCTACTTGAACTTTTCATCTCATTCATGACTCTGATTAAGCTTTACCCACACTTCCTTATCAGACTTACAGTGCATAAATTTTACAAGTTATGATTAACTAAGGCCAAAGAGAATGGAATTTTTGGCTTTAGCATTGTTCCCATATAAATTTTTACCATCTACATGAGTGGGAGGAATATCAGGGACATTGTATTCTACTAGTACTAAAGTACAAACATCTACTCCCAGGGACATAATATACGCTTCCATTCTTACTTTCCAAAATGCATAGTTTGTCCCATCAAAGACTGGTAGTATACTTGAGCGATACTATTTACTCTCTTTCCTAGACATAATTCCTTATAGATCTACCTACCAGATTAGGCTGTTACTAAAGGAACCCCTGATTTGATACCAATCGTTGAAATAAGGAATTCTTGAGAGGGGGTTGGGGGGGGGGGGTAAATCTGTAATTATAAAAGTCTTATATTTTTATTATTATGCCTACAGTCCCTTACTATTTTTTTCACTTGTGAGAGAATTCATTCATAGAAGGAGTGACCCAATAATATTTCAAACACATGTTCATACAATAATCTCATGAGTAGCACACAAACATTTGACACAATGTTTTTCACATGGAATCCTAGAGGGAAAAAAGAACCAAATTTGTTGTTTGTTTATGATGTAAATTTAGCACCGTCTTAGTTACATTTGTTTGTTTGTAAGCACCCACTCATAGAAGGCACCGACCCTTCTTGGTTAGTGTTATCGAGAAAACTAGTGTCCATTCAGAGCTACTAGTCCCACTAAGACGGGTAGCTATCTTAGAAACAAACAAACTAAAGTTACTTGTGTTTTCCTTTATGAGAAATCGATGAGAGAGAAGCAGAGAGTACCAACCTCAGTCTTCCGCTTGGCTCCTTGCTTGTTTCCTCTCCGCTTTGACAGATCTTTGCTGCTCCTTCCTCACTTGTCCCCCTTCAAAGAACACCTATAGAGTCAAAGCAGCATAACACCATCAAAGCATAGAGATCTATAATCATAAACAATATAGGATCAGATATATATTGACCATACTAATGCATATATCAATTCAATATTCAAAGACATACAAGAATATGGAGGAAAACTCAAATAACTTTATTGATAGAAGTAGTAGAAGAGAGGATTACAACCCATTGATCTAACCCAGTGCCATCCTCCCACCATGAAAGCCCTTCTTCACCTCATGAAAAGCTAGATCACCCAACACTATGATGTTCCACAGAGAAACCAACAGCACTTCCTTACAAGATGCAAAATTCCAGCCTCTGGATGTCTAGGATGAGGGATCCATATATAGATGTTTGCAGGTCAGTGAGTCAGCTTCTAGGTTTTAGATTAGTGTCTTTTCTCTGATAGTTCTCAGTTCCACTTGGAGATTTCATGATCTCTTACTCATCCCTAGGCAAATTCAGACAGGAAAGTGTCACAGGAGAAGTTTTTGGAAGATTCCATGATCATCCACCTTGCAAACTGTCTCTGCCATTTGTCTACTCTCGCCCATCGCACCCCATAGAAGGACTTTTCAATATGCATTGCACCCCCCATGTGCATTAGGTGGGATTCATCGCACTTTGACCATGGAACAGGTGAGATGGTCCAGTTTTGACCAGTTTTGAGCAGTTTTTCATGGAGAACTTTTGGGAGATGATGTAATCAGCTGACCTTATTCCTTTAGTGTATGAAACAACACTTTTTAGGGACTTAGAAGCCCTTGGTTTATGGACATATAAGATTGGGGTTGCAGTTCCCAAATATCTCTATAACAGTTAGTAATCACGAATTGGACAAGAGACACCAACCTCTTAAGTGTGCAGGCACCAACATGTTCTTGCACTATTGTACCATTTCATACAATTTTCAAACTGCAAACAGAGGAATACAATATTACAAGTGAAATACCAAAATGTATGTTTAGAAATTCAACTTCTATACACTGTCTTCTATGCCCACATGCAACAGGTCTTTTCTTGCTTCTCACAACAACACTTCCTCTACGCTTTGCCTCCTTTGTCAAGGACTCTCTGCTGACTATTCTTGAACACTACCTTTGCAATTATTCACACAACACTCTTGCTACACTTGTTGTTGTATAACACAGTGTCCTTCTTGGTGCTTCGACCTCTTTGTCTCAACACACTGAACTCAAGCCACAATAACCTTGCAATGTGTTCAACTCCCCCATCTTCTCCATTCCAAGTGATGGTTTTGTTCCATTGAGGCACTTTTCACAAGGCAATATTTCCTATCTATCCTTTAGCTTCCCAACTGTACCTAGGCATGGATCCCCTTTCCATTGTTGCATCTCTTGGTAGTTTCTTGTCACAATACCCAAACCAAGATGGACCTTGTAGTTCTTCATTGTCTAACCACATAGACCTCCATGTTGAGAAATTAATTCTCAGGTGACGTGCACACTCCTCTAAGAGTATCATTCTCATTTATTGCTCCACATATCTTGACACTTCACAGAGGTGACCACTCTGTTCCCATTTAGCATAACCATTCATGCATGCGAAACAACCCATTAATTCCTTCATTCTCCTGAATTCATCTCTGCCATAAATTGTATCCTCTATTTCTTGTTACACGATGTTTTGTAGGTTTAACCCCTTTCAATGATCAATACCTCTGAGCCTACATTCAATTTAATAGTTACAGACCCATACATCATTTAACTCATTGTACTACATCATCGGAGAAACTCCACGTCGTAACTTCACAAAGGTTGAACATTACAATATTTCTCAACCCTAATATCCTTAGCTCATCTGACACTTATTTACTTGAGCATTTCTTCTCCATGGGACTGAGAGCTGTGACTTGCATCTTAGCTCTTATGTGCTAAGGCGTTCCATTTTTTCTGGGAGCCAATCTTCCTTTGCTGTCTTCTTTGTTCCCTTAGTTATTTGGTTTCTCAGGACCAAGTGCCAACCTAATATCATAAGCCCCTTTCATCGTAACTTTTCTGAAATCATCTGCATTGAATTTATGAGGTCTTCATCATTAGATATGCCAACCTCTGATATGACATCATCATTCCATGTGGTGACTTCATAGTGATGACATGTGTCACTCGGATCTGGCACATCAAGGCACCCAATAATGTTGAATTAGCCTACCACATATCCTATCATACTGCCACATCATGTTCAAGTCAGATGCCACTTCAACTTCTCAGAGGAAATCTTATGCTGCCATGTGTCCTATGGGAGGAGAGAGAAGATGGCCCATGAAATCCTAGTTTTGCAACAAAATTCTTTGCTAATCTTCTTTGGCATTCCTTAGTGATTTATAGTACTATCGGAACCATTGGACATCAAAACTTCTTAAAATACCTCTTTTAAAAATTTTAAGTATTCTGATGTTCTGGTCCTCCAATATCCTGATATTGTGATGCCTTAGTCCTTTCGATATCCCAAGGTTCCAACCTCTAATGTGCCACCTACTGTAACTCTTTGAGATTCTGATACCCAATGCACTAATATTTAATATTCTGATATCTGATATGCCCGATATCTCGTTGTGTCCCTAGGTTTTGGAAGACCATATATTTTGATCGAGGAAACTATTTTTGGACTTCTGTATATCGTTGGAAAAATATTCTAAATAACATTGCACTGGAGAGGGTCTGATGTAGGCTTTGAGTTCATTTGCTACTTCTGAGATGATTGCAAACTCTCTTCTCCTTCACCCTTCTATTTTTTTATTGGACAACTGAACTCTCAACCACCATAGTGATCATTTTATGGCTTCTTTAGTAAGCCTACTACTATGATGATTTTCTACAAAGCATTCCAACAACCATGGGATTCCTCTCGAACACATAGTAGTCATCATTTTATGAATTTTCCAATAAGCCTTTTACTATGATGATTCTCAACATAAAGTCTGCCGCTATCATAGGAATACGCCTAAGCCATGCATTTGCTGCAGCATGAATTCTTGCCATGTTGGTTTACATTGGTGCCAACATACATGCCAATAATAACACAATCACCACCAATTATTCAACAAATACACCAGAACTTGGACTCAAAATTAGGCCTGAACTAGGCCTTCAAGACACCAGGACATGGCCTTCAATTTGGGCTTGAAATAGTTCTTCAAATGTAAGAACTTGGCACTAAAATTTGGTCTTCAAACAATAAAAAAATGTGCTCTGAAACTTGAACTTTAAACAACAATACTCATCCATAAAACTCGGTATTCATAGGGATAACAATCAATCTTGGAATCATAACTGCAACTCAGCCTTAAGACATGCCTAAAGCTCAACCTTCTCCTCACCAGAAGTCACCCTACTTGGTCTCCAAAGACACATGTACTTGACCCTGAAAAACAAATCTAACAAACCAAAAACCCTTCCACATAAAGCTGCTTCAACTTTGTTTCACTTCACTTCTTCTTGGTTCATGAGGTATGAACTCTAGAAATTTTCCTTTTCTCTGCTAGTCACATAACTAAACTCTTGATTCAAGTGCTTAGAAATGATCCTTCATATAGCTATTTATAGTAAATTTGGATGTTGGGTTACTCTGAATTTTCAACTAGCTAGGTTGGTTAATGTAATTGATAGAATGTATAGTGAATATTCAAAATTTAATTTATCCTAAACATTAAAGGGTTAGAAGATGTTCCATATATCATTGATGTGCCAACTTCAGATTTTTATTTTACATGTTATGTGTTAAACATAGTATTTGAACCAATTTCAATGTTAAAGTGTTCACTTTCAATAGTAAGGGACGAGTGAGGTCACCAAGATGACCTTTCTGCTTTTTTCTATTAGCTCTTACCCTACTAGGGTTTCTTTTACTTTTCTTGTTAATTATCCTTATTCCCAAATATTTTATATCTCATCCATTGGAATAGAAAGATAACACATTAATTATGTTAATAGAAAAACAACACATTTTGAAATATGCATATCAAATGAAAAAACCATGGTTCGAGTACTTTGTGGTTAAACCTTGCATACATCTAATGTAAATGATATTGATATAATAACACACCCTAATTTTTAACTCATTTTTTGTTAATGGTTTTCATGTAGTTTTAGGCTTAAAAAATAAAATTATAATCTTTTGATCTAGAAATTTACCGAGGTTAAAATTTGATCTATGATAAGTATAAGCCTAGTCCATGAGGCTTGAAGGTTGATCGATAAGGAGGATGATTTGAAAATACTAAAGGTATACATATTTTAAGATGGAAAATTTAACCGAAAAACTTATACATAAGAATTTAGTAATTGAAGAGATATTAAAAATATTTCATTAAAAAAAAAATGGTGAAAGTAATTGAAAATTAAGTGGCATTTGTAGATAATATTGTCATCCATAGATATCAAGGTAATTTTAATGCTTCATAGGTTTTTAACATCTTATATAATTTATCTCTATTTTGATCCTGATGCACAAAAAATTAAAAATTGATGTGAATATAATAAATAGCAATGTTTAAATTATGTAGGAAATCACAATTTGAAAGGTACTTAAATCATTTTGAAAGAGTCTCAATGCCTTTTGGAGGATATTAAAAAGATACATATTTTGATGAGTTCTCAATTGGACAATGCTTGTCTAAGGATATATCTTTGGAAAGGTACCCAAATGGTTTGGAATTCTTGAGAGATACATGTTTTAAAAAATCTTTAAATGGTTAGGATTCCTTGAAAGGTACATGTTGAGAAGAGTCCTGAAACATTTAACAAAAATAAAAGATAAAACCTTTTAAAAGTATTGAAATTGTCAATATGAAACCAAATAATATTCTTTTAAAAATTCTCAAAATGATACTAATATTTACAAAAGATAGATATTTCACAAGGTCCCAAATAGTTGAGGATTCTTGAAAGATTCATATTTCAATGAGGCTTGAAAATATCAAGAAGACACAAAAAATAATTTTATCAAGAAACTTAACCTTTGAAATATCTCCTACAGTTTCTAAGAAAACTTGAAAGATAGATCTTTCAAATATTCCTAAAACAATTGGGGATAATCAAAAGAAACCATTTACTACTCTATGAGTTGAAGGCTTCATTTAGATGGTACATTTAACATATCTAAGAAATAAGCAGATTGATAACCTCTAAAGTCATAATAATTAATAAAGCCCAAGTTAATTTGAAAAAGATGATGATTAGGGAAACATTAGAAATCCAAATAAAATTGAAACACTTAACTTTTTAGAACCCCTTCAAAGATAGATTCATAAGACTCTAGAATACATGAAAGTAAGAGGAAGAATTTGCCAATTTTTTATAGATATAAATGTAAAGATAGAAGCAAGTAGTAACTAAGATTTCAAGTCCTTCCACACATTGGAGAACTTGGAGGTAGTTCAGACCTCAAAAAATGGTGACACACTAGGCAAAACCATCCATGTCTATAATGTACTACTCAATGATGATAAAATAGAAGAAATGTATTATTGTTTTTAGTAAATATGTTGTTATCTTGAGGATTTGGGCATTTGAAATCATTCTTTGAGGGAGAATCTATGACTAATTCCATTCTTAAATCATAGAAGCTTCCGAATGATACTAAAGGACAAACAATAATGAGTTTAATCACCCTTTATCCTAGCCCATTTGTTTAAAATAATATAATAGTAACCCAAACTTTAAAACTTTTAGGGGATTTTTAAAGATTTATACTAACATATCCATGACTATCATTGTCATTTTGTTCCACTTCCGATGAGCATCCATGGCCCAAGTGGAGTTATCCCAACATCACATATGTTGGCATTATGGCTAATGTGTTGTCCTTGATGGAAACTTGCTTGATAAAGGTGTACTTGATGTCAATAGTGTGATAATATGATTGTGGAACTAAAGTGGTTAACATGTCTAAATGTTATAGAAGATATCAACAGAGAAATCACAGTTCAAGTGCAGATGGATGACAAGATGTAAAGTTTGAGAAAGTGTATGTAGATCCAATGAATAAAGGTCACGTACATATGTAGGTCCTGTGAGAAAAAGTCATGTGCATAATATGAACCATGGAAATATGGATACCAGGGGTCATTACCATGGTATTTTCCCATAGTAATTGGGGTGACAAAGTTTGTTTAGAATACTAATTACATTACCAAGGGATTTACCTAAGGTATTGGCTCAGGAAAATTCTATATAAGGAGATGGAGATCAAGGTGTTGTGTGTGCAAGTAATGGGTTACTCATATGTGATTTTGTCTGGAACATGTGTGCACTAGGGAGAAAGGAGATGGCTCAAATATGGTAGATTTGAAAGTGGTTTGAAGACTAATGAATAAAAATGCTTGATTTGTTTATGTTTGTAGCTAACAATGATATATCTGTGGTTATATTGATAGTAGGTTATGAATGTATAATAGTGAATATTGTGGAATGTGAATTGTGTCTACAGTAAAGGTGTGCTTCAATAATTTAAGATCTATACATTGTTTTTCTTATGAATAGTCACATACATACGTGGATCTATTTTTTTTTCGCATATATATTTTTAGATATGTTTATTTAGTACATTGAGATTTGTACATGGATGATGCACTTGATAAGGGCGTATATATGTAGGTTTGCTGAACAAAAGTTGCATATATATTATGAGATAGATATGGCTATGTTAGGTCCCTATAATACAAGTGATTCCCCCATTACTATTGTCATTGTAGCCCTTATTGTTATTGTTATTCCCCTATTGTCCCCATATTGTTATTATTGTGCCCTATATAAGCCCACTATTGTTATTGTTGTCCCATTATATTATTATTGTTATGTCAAATTTGATTATATTGTGACCCCTTAGATTCCTATATATAAAAAAGAGGTTTTTTCATTTGTATCATTCAAAAATTGTTCATTTTTGTAATGTAAGGGAGGTTTCCCCCTCAAAGAGGCTGATTTTGAAGTTGTTGATCTATCTTTTCTTCTATTTTGTGAGTGTGTTACATAATATTCGGTATCAGAGGTTTTGATTCTAGGGTTTCACTGCTCCAAACTAGTCATCAAGGAATTTTCACTATAACATTTTATCTACGACGTTTTAGAAGCTGAAATTAAAACCCATTTTAGCAAAACCTTCGATGACCCTCGGGTTTGAAATTCCGATATTATCTCGCTATAGTTTCGTAGATAAGATCCATGGAAGTTAGGGTTTTGTCAGGTTCCCAAATTATATCTCAAACAGGTGACCTAGGGAAAATCATCATAACATTCTCTCTGAGCATCAAATTGAAATTTGTAAAACATTACAGAATAATGATGACCTATAGTTTTCTATGTATCTATTTCAGGTCCTAAGGTCGAAATCGTGAGACGTGGCACTTTGTACAAGTTCACTCTACTGAACCAGTCAATAATCAGGTCATCCTGGGAGATTTAGAATAACGCTTTCTTGGAGAATCCAATATTGATCAGACTTGTGGGGTTAGATAGAGGACTCGGAGAGATACCACAGAATGCAATTTCATACCTTGGAGATCCGAAATTAGAGAGATACAGTAGATTCAATATTCAGCTCCTACAAAGTGAAACAAGATGTGTAGTTTTTTTTTTTAATTTTGTATAAGTTTGGTTTGAAAACTTAATTTGAAGGAATTCAAAGGGCATAGTGAAGCATTATTATCATTAATTTATGCCTCGAAGAAATAAAATGGAAACACCTAGCATGACTCTTGAAGAAGAGTTTTATCGTTCTGTGGTTTTGAAGATTGGCAAGACAAAATTCACAAGAGATACATCAAACCACTTAGGAGTCTAGGATCTAGCTTTCCTAGACAAAGAGAGGGCTCTCTCTGTATTTTTAGGATTTTACTTTATTTTCAATGTTCTGCGACGTTACGCTAGATGTAAAAATGAAAGAGATTTATTAATTAACTGCTTGGTTGTTTGTTTGTTTGGTTGGGGTAGATCATATTTGAATCCCTTCCATTAGGCTATGGAGTCAAAGGCTGGGTGGTAACATCAATTTTCCAGAGCATTTACAAGACGAGCTAACTGTTTATACTGGATTTAAAAGAAAAATGAGAAATGAGATAACAAAAAAGTGATACCAGTAATGATTAAAAAGTAGTTAAGTATTTCTTAATCATACATTAGAACAAAACATTTAGATTGTAAACACAGATAGAAATAAGGTGCTCAAAGAACATATATTAATCTATAATTTCTACTTTACAATAAGACTTAATGATGCATAAATGAATAAAACATAGATCCATTCAGCACAAAAGGGAAGACATCATGAGGTCAAAATAGATCGAGTTTCTTGTGAATGGTCCTTTTTTATTGATGCTCCAGCTCAAGATTACAATACTCCAAGGGGGAAAGATAGTTCAAATGATTTGGGTCCAACCTCTAATACTTCCAATGCCTGAATTATTTAGCTCAAGACCTACAACTATTTTCCTTATACACTTGGCAATTTGTTATTAATTACAACAAAATAAAATTGACTAGTGTAACCACGAAGTGGCCACGCTGAGAAAACTGGTATACCTGGCCCTTTTTTTTAGGGATGCTATTACCGAGAAATTAATTTTGTTTTAGTGGCTCTGCTAACATGGCTGGTGCTAACTCAAACTTACACTATCACTTCAATCATCTTTGTCTCGTTCCTCCTGATAATCACACAGGTCACTCCAAGCTTCTTCATCTGGAATCTTGATCTTCATTAGCCTCCTATATATTTCATCAGCTTCAGTGTATTTTGAAAAGGTGCATTTAATGACAAAAAGATGTTTAAGCTCATGCTTAACGTAGAGTTGATTGCTGATAGCTTCCAACAAATCCTTTCCTGTTATGTTGCCTTTGATGTTGGAAAGATTTTCATCATCTATGGCTATACCTTGGAGTTTCTCGACATAGTCCTCCCTGGCCATGAGTTTTTCATTTATGACAAATAGAGAAGGGAGACCTTTCTGATTTAAAGGTTGAATTCTATTGAAGAACCTATTCATTGTTAGCTCTAGAATTTGACATTATTCTTCCAACTGCACATTCAAGTTCTTCATAGTCAGCACCTTCTTCACTTGAAGTATAGTCTCTGTCCTATCTGCTACTCCCAACTCTTCTAGCTCGTACATGTTTCTTGAATTTAAAAATTTGATTATCCTGTTAGTGGTTATTGGCATGTCTCCTAGATCTTACATTAGCATCTGAAATAGCTTCTCTAGACTTTTCAACTAATTCCTTCTGTTCAAAGATAATTTGGATGTTGGGCCAAATTTCTTTCATACCATTGTTTAGATTATTCCAAATAATCTCGTTCACTCTTCCTAGAGTGTTCCCAATAGATGGTTCTTTCTATAATATTTCTAGCCTTTCAATCAAGGTCCTTATTCTCTGCATCTCTACTGAGTGGTCACTTTTGACCATTTTGATTTGATCCTGCAACACATTAACTTGAGTTTCTAGCCTCTTAATCTCCTTAGTTTGAAGATTCATGCCTTCCATGGATCTGGTTAGTTGTTTTTGTTGGCATTATGGCACAGGTTTGGAGCTATGGCACAGGTGTTGTCCTTGATGGCAACTCCCTTTGGTAACAAATCTCAGTTCAGGCACTCAGAAAGAAGAAATATACATACACGCAGGTTCATCTAGAAAAATACGCGTATACACGCGGGTTATACATTACAAAAGCACATATATGTTGGGGATCATTCTTTTGGTCCATGGCAGTTAGATCTTGGAACTTGAACCTATGTTTTGGACCATGGCGTCTCGTCAGATGTGTGATCCCTAGTTTTGGGTTCATGGTATTGAAATGTTATGGTTTTGGACCATGGTATTGGGGAAAGCCTAAGGCTATAAAAGAGGAAGGAGATCTTGTGACAAATGATCATATGAATTATTATTGAAGATCTGATAAAGTACTAGAGCTGGTATATTGGGTGGTGATGGAGATCTGGATCTGAAGGAAGGAGGAACCTTAGCGCAAAAGGAAGGATAAGTTCTATTCATGGGTCATAATCTTTAATCCTGAATGATAGTATCTTTGTATGATTTTTATCTACTAGATGTGGCGCTTGTTTGATCTATAAGTCTGATAATCTGGGTTAATTAGTGATTGAATATCTAGAAGAGTGTGTTGTCCTTTATAGATCTGTACGCAGGTTCAGTGAAGCGAAGGTGCATATACACGCAGTGTAGGTGAAGTAAAGGCGCGTATACGCAGGTTGTTCCATACGCAGATGCGTATGCACGCAAGTTGCTGACTGTTGAAATTGCATATATGCTTTAAGTTGTGATCTAGCTATTTCTTCTTATTGTTGCTGTGTTCTAGGTTGTATTGTGTGGTTTCTGGTACTGTGTTTGGGTACAGCTGGCAGAGAAGTATCTACTTGATTTCAGATCTAGTTGGTGAAAAGGTGTTTGTTTGATGTAGAAATTTTTTATGATTGATTGATGTTCATGGATCCAGTCTAAAAATTTATGAAATGTGGTCCCTGGAAGAAAGAGAAGGTTGTAGTTTTTTGTAGGCCAGCACCTACGTACTAGTATCTTGGCTAGTGCAAGAGCTAAGGGGCTTGTAGCTCGCTTCTAG
>APFE030824874.1:0-39639 GCA_000404065.3 Pinus taeda | reverse complement strand
GTCATTTAGGGCCTCAAAATGGCTCCAGAAGTTTAGGACCCGAAAAACTGCTAAAAATAGTAAACTGTGCTACAATTAAGGAAACTGAAAAGTTGAAAGAAACAATGGTGGGGGTCCAAGTGGACTTTGCAGGTGGCCACCAATATCCACCTAGATCAATGCTATCACTGCAACCTCAGCAATCAACACTCCAACGACTCAGCTCCAACGGTTAATGTGACATTAACTCCTCATGTGACCAGACCAATAAAAACCATCGGATGTTACAGTTGCAATTTGCGCTAATCCAGGTTTTAATAATTATTAAGTGCAGTTTAGACTTAATTAACTACAAGTTAATCTAGTGGTAAGTTTGGTGGTGCCCCCAAATTCGGGCTTGCCTCCATATTTAGTGGGGCTAACTGGAGATATTATAGAATTAGAGGAGAAAATGTAGGAAAATATTGACTGAGCCACAGAGAAGTCAATTTTCGACCAAATTGATCTCAGAAAGAGGTGTTCTTAGCTAATTTGGACATTCTAAATAGATTGGTGTAGGTATTAGGAGCCATTGACCTTTGTAAAACAACATTTTCCACATTGAGCTAATACAAATGCCCAAGCCATGGAAGTTGGACCAAGGAGATGTAGCCCAGGAGGGGTGAAATCCTTTATCAAAACACTATGTTAAAGTGTCTCTTTGATGGTTTACTATACTTTGAATGTCTGTTGTTCAATATTTGTGTTTGAAGCTATTTTTCTCATGAATGTCATTTTAAACTTAAGGAAATTTACCTGTTTACATGCACAAACAACCAAGGAAACCTCAGCACAAGAAGCAATAAGAAAGAACGTGTTTATAAATATGTAATTTTTATTAGCACAACAAAACTAATCATACAAAAACAAATCAAGAACAACCAAAGAAGCCCTACTGGATAGGAAAGGGCTCTGCAAAACTGAATGGATCATTTAAAGGAGATATGCATGCTATGGACACTGCAAGTGGTAGGAACTGAACCCATCAAATATGCGGAAATGCATGAGGTAGTAGCATAATATGAATTCATCTGGGCATGTGGGGGGCTACCTGAAGGGCCACCCCCTCATGAGGTCTAAAACATCTCACACACCTAGGAATCACTGGTACAATATGCTGCATAACTAGACCATTAAGTGTATGAATGACAAGCATGACACAACCAAGTCAAAGGGAGATGATGATTCCCTTTGCTTGATCTAAGGCACCAAAGAAGAGTGAAAGATGGAACCAATATGCACTACCCTCTAGGTCGTTCTTCTGGAATAGATGTGCTAATGTCGATAGAATAGGGCCCACCATAGGTGAGGTAATGAGGATCCTTAACAAAGGCATGAGGGAAAATAGTAATGTGATTGATGGACTAACACTAGGGAGAATGGAGAATATGGGGTTGATGGGAAAACATGCGAATTCCCTTGTTAAAGCATAAAGTGCATGGTTGACTTGGAAGGTACTGACTTGACTCTGGATGGGATGGGGGACAGAATGACTGAAGGCCAAATTGGGCAACACGGGATGAATGGTATGCAAAGATGGATGGAATATTATGACATGATATAATCAGATGCGAAACAGATTCCATGAATGTAAAGGTGACTCATCGCAGATGCCTTGAACAAGGGTGACTCGATGACGTTTCCACACAAAATAGGCCCAGTGCAGACCATGAAAACATGAGAAAATAATGGTTTCTCATGAAAAAAATCGACATGTCAGATGAAAAGCACCAAGAGAAAGTGGTCCCCAAAGTACAAGTGTCATATATGAAGAAATTTGATTTTGAGAGGCAATGAAGTGACCCTTCTTGGAAAAATGGTTTCCTGGTGAGGTGTCAAATCATCAAATGAGATGATGCAACCTACCTAAATGCATGATAGAAATAAATACACACAAATCAATATGATATGCTATGGGTAAAATTTCTTGAGGTAGAGTGCATTGTGAGGATTAGGAAGAAGTTGGCCTTTGAAATCCTCTAAGAGATATGCCCCCTTACCCAAGTCCTTATGAATGATGTAATGTCCTAGCCATAATGATGAGTCAGACAATGACGAAGGATACAATCAACACCACGATGATAAAGTTCATCGTCGATGAGAAGATATTGAGGGTCCTAGTATCGAATATGTTGTCGATCATCATGAGTAAGAGGGGAAGCCAACTTTTGGGTTCGCAAATATGGAAGGAAGTATGCACAATGGTGTATATCATCCCAAGGATAATCAAGGGTAGACATGGATTCCACGATGTCCTCATCAGAATGGAAGATGGGTGGGTGGGAGGAAGAGTGACTACTGGTGTACTAGTGGTACTAGAATCCACAGGTAGAGGAGTAGGTGATCCACTATGAGTGGCCTTGTACTCACAAAGCGCTTGAAGGAGATCAAGAATTTTTTTGAGATGAGGGAAATAATGGGAATAGTGACCATAATGATTGCATAAGGCACAAGAGTGATTTGTATGCAACACTTTAAGTCTTTTGGTTGAATATGGTAAGGTAACTTGGACCTCAAGGATATTAGACTCACGGAATGTTTCATGAACCAAAGGTTTGAGACAAGGAAGCTCATTACAGTTATTGGTGGCATGCCCAACAACCTCACACAAACTGCACAGAGATGTAAACTTTTGAGCTTTGGGAGTGAAAGGTGCTTGGGGAACCTCATCCTTAGGATCCTTTTTCTTGGCTATGCTCACTTTTTTGGATGCTTTCACAACACGAGTGGGTTCTTGTTGAGTTTGCGGCAGAACTGGAGAAGTGACATGGGTTGTAGGGACCGGTTGAATCGATGTCTAAGCATGATGTCATCTGAGCTGACTAGGTGGAGTGTTCGTTGGGGGATCAATATACCACATTGGGATCACCAAAGTCATATTAGGGAGAATCAACAAAGCCATGACAGGGACAAAAACGATTCCAGGAGGAGGAAATAGAAAAGGTATCAGGCCTACAGGGTAATGTCTCGACGGAGCAACTCCTGGATGGTTTATACCTGGAGGAATAATTCTTGGTGGGAACAAAGGGGAGACACCCACAAAAGGAGGAGGTCCTAGGGGGGTCGATATGGATGGCTCAGATGAGATGGTAACAACAGGGTGTTGAGGAGCTGGTTGTAGATCAGATGTACTAGACTGCTTTTGAGAAGCTTGTGACACTTGTAACATGAAAACACTCAAAGAGCTAGGCTCAAATATAGGAGGGGGAGGACCAGGGAAAGCACCTAATAATGAGGAATATTTGTAGACTCTGGGTGAAAACCAGTGAGAGGAGTAGAAGACTGCTTGTTGCACATCGATGAGATGATGGACTCAATGGAGGTCACTAATGATAGCTCGTAGTATGTCAACCGATCAATAGTGACGATCTTCACTTCATGAGGGAAACACATCTTGTGGAAAACCGCAGATGCGGTGACTGACATGGCATAAGTGTAACTATGACCCAAAAGAATGTTTTAATATAGAGGGGAATCAATAACCTCAATGTCTACATGAATATTCTTTCCCACAAGAGTCACTAGACAATTGCAATACATGTCGAGAGGCTGGGAGGAGTGGTCATCCCAAGAACACAAAGTGATGGTGGATGGGGACAACTTAGGTGACTTGATTTGCTTCCAAAAAAAAGTGGGCATCACGCAGGTGGATGCTTCTTCATTGATAATGGATTGGAAGATGATGGCATGACAGACTCTAATTGGTATTTGAAAATCAAAGGGTGGAGGTAATGGAGGATGCTCTAACATATCAACAGGAAAGACAATCAAATTATCATCTGAAGGATCTACTGCACCCAAAGAAATTAGTAGAGATTTATTTTGATATGGGCACGAATGGAGCACCTCCATTGGTTACATGGCAACAAGTGATTGTACCAAGTTGTATACTATACTGCATGTATGGGAAACTTGGTTGGAAGCCACATTACAGTGTAATTGTTCCTTTGGGATCTTAGGAATTGACTCAACATTAGGTTGAGGAATCTGTAGCAGACCATTTGGTGTCGTAAGAGGCTCAATAGATGCTTTGGTTTTGGACTCAGTGGCGAATGCAGTTGATGGATTTTCATATTGACATGACCGAGTTTGCAAGTTGATATCAGAGGTATTGACCTCTTCAGAATTCATCATGAGGATCTGGTAGTCACCAGGACCAGAAGGTTGGGGAAGGTGGGATGCTTGACCTTGTTGAGGTTGAGAAACAACAAATCCTTGCTGAGAGAAAGGATTTGTGAGCACAATCGGTTGAGATGGCATAGGATTTTGAGGTGGATGCTACATGGGTGATTGACCTCTAGAAGCTGCTTTGGCTTTCCACATTTGGCGCATATGGGGTAAGAGGGGACACTCACGAGTATAATGGCCATGTGCACCACAACATACATAAGGCTTGTTCATATGAATAGCCTTGTTTTGCTTGGGCTAGTCACCCTATTGCTGGTTATTGGTGTTAGGCTGGTTTCCTTGGGGTTCATTAGGTTGATTACCTTGGTTACCTTGGTTACCCTTGTTACCTTTCCCCTTATTCTTATCTTCGAATTTCTGGGATTGGTCGCACTCTACTATGCAAACACTTGACCCTAAGGGGAGGGTGGTTGTTGGGGCTAAGGATGCATGGGAGGCTGCGACGCTAATGCCTAAGGGGCTAGAGTGCTTGTATGTGCATAGGTATAAGCTGGCAAAGGGGAAATGGTCTGGTAGATAGGTTGAGAACTAGCTGACCCTGACATTTGCTGGTGTGGTTGGGTAAATGCGTAAGAGGTTCTTTGTCCTAAATACATGTTGTTCGCAGGAGGGGCATAAGTGTTGGTGGAACTGGTGGCCCCCTACAGATAGCCATAACTCTGCTGAGTATATGGTGAAGGATGTGAAATATCTCCAACGATACCTTCGGTGGTGTGAGATGCCCCCAGTGCATTGGCACTGCCAGGATGGGGGAGGTCTAGTATAACGGTATAGACATAATCGAATTGAGCATAAATCAAGTCATATCTTAGAGTAATATGGAGAGCCTCTTCCTCTATCTGAGGACAGTGAGACATGACATCTTTGGTAATAGGTGCTAAAATAGTTCTAAGAAACCAATCGAGGTAGACACAATATTTGAAGGGTGGAGCATGGAAAATGCTCCTCCTTCTACGTAATTCCTCAACATGATCGGAAAGATGGGTGGCAGAGGACTGACAGAATGTGGTGAAGAGCTATGTACCAGTGTCATATCGAGAGTTAACTGAAAATATGAAAGGAACGCTTTATCAAGTGTTGCGAAAGTGGAATGAGAGGCAGCGGGCTGGTCAACATACCACTTCGCAACATCTCTAGTGAGTGTGCGTTGGAACAACTGAAGACGAATGGAATCATCAGTAATGGAGTTGGATGAACACCACATATGGAAGGAGCAGATGTGATTGGTGGGGTCTTCTCCAGAATTACCCTCAAACTTGGAAATGTTTAAGGGGAGCTTGGTTGGCATAGTTGGCCACCCAACATCATGGTGTATAGGGTCATTAATCAACTAGCTAAAATATGGGAGGCTTAACCCAACCATGAAAGTTAACATGGGTTGTGTTGGAATGGTTCTTGAGACAGTTCCACTAGATGTGGCCGCTAGAGTAGAACCAGAGCCAACACCAGGTTGGTTTCCTACACCTACACTGAGTCCTGACATGATGAAGGTATGCAGTGAAGGACGCTCAGAATCAGATGAGTACTCAAATGAAATAGAAGAGGAGTCGGTATGGGGACTCAAGGGACTATGAATTCGAATCCTGCATGGAGGAGTAATATGCCCAAGCAGAAATTGATGATGAAGGCCTAAGAGTCTCCACAATAAATGGCTTGGTGGCACAATGGTTGTAAGACACAAGTGACATGGAAATGGTGAAGGTTGATCAACAAGATGTTTTTGTCTCTTTATGGGGACATAAATTAATTAAGTTAAGTCTTAGTTTGGTGGTGTAAACCAAGTGCCCTTCACTTAAGGTGTGTTTGTGCATGTAAGTGTGTTTATTAATTAATCCCAGACTATGTTTGAAAGAAGAAAAATATTGTTGAAATTAACTAAATTAAAAACAGAAAATGAACAACAAAGCAACTATCTAAATCCCACCTAAACTAGGTTTGCAAACATTGTGTTGGTTGGTGACAAAATTAACTAAAAACACATGAAAAAGGCTAAGATATCTAAGTGTCAATGTAATTGGGATCAAATGACACTATGCTATTAGAAAGTCGTGCAACAAAAAAAAAAAACCAAGGAGGAAAATTGCTGCAAAAAGATAGGGATATGGATGTGAAACCTAGGGAAAACAATGGGACCTTAAGGCAAATGACTAAACAATGTTTAAGATGAAACTTTGGATAGAAACAACCTATCTTTTAAGATCTAAAATAGGAAGGTACAGATTTGGAAAATATGGTTAAAATCTCTACAAAAACTAAGACTTCTTACTCAGCTAAAATCCTCCTATAAAGGTGGAAGCATACTAGAATCCCTAAGGGGCTAAATTCCACTTTGACAAGCGAAATGGAGTAGATCAAGGCCTAAGCGAGCTAAGGCAGTGGTCAAGCAACCCAATAGAAAACTCTAGGAAAAACTGAGAAATAGATTAGAAAAAAATCTGAGAAACCCTAAAATCGTAGGTGTTGACCTGTTTAGGGGGACATCACACTTTTTGGTCCAGAAAGTACGATTTATGCTCCTCAATTCTCAGGTAAAAAATCTTGGAAAAAATTTGGTCTCTATTGGGACTGGTTCCTGTGACCTACGGAAATGACCAAAAATTTTACGAAAGTTAAAAATTTGATTGATATAGGATTAGAAAGCTAGTAAACAACATCAAGAGGCTGAAAAAGAAAAACCCTAAGCTAAAAACTAAAGGTCACCTAGGTTTTCAGATCAGGATTAAAAATTTAGTGGAGTCGCCAATTTTTTATGTAGAATTCTTCTTGAATGTGTACGAAAATAAATTATTTTAGGTTGTGGATGAAAAACAACCCTAATAATAAAAATGGATGTTAAAAAATATATTTCGGTAGCAAATGATAGAAACAAAACTTGCCAAATCCTTGATCTATGCCACATACATACTTAAACAACAAAATGGAATAGTAAAATAAGCTCAAATAACTCCAATAATCTAATGGAAACCAGATATATAAGGAATATATTTTATTAAATAACACTTGTGAAGGGAACAAATAATGTTACCAATCCCCCTCTATGGGATGGTTCTTGGCTATCCTCAAATGTCTTTAGCTTTTGTAGAGTCTCTCTCCTCTATAATGTGTAAAACCCAACAAATAAAATGTTTGAGCTCAATGAGAACTCAAATGAAAAAGAAGATGGTGTGCGACAATGATAATAATAAGAGTTGCAACAATGAGTGCAACAATGAAAATAATCAAAAGTGAAGAATGAATGGAAAACTCTTCTATTTATAACAAAATATTAGGTTATCATCGAATAATCAGCAATAATAAAATATTATTCACCCCATTCTAGAATTAGGCATTTCAAATATTTTATTATATTTGGTTAGAGGGAAAAAGTACTTAAACTTTTATTTAGAAATAATAAATAAATAAATGATTTATTTATCATCTCAAAAAATATTGTTAAGGAATAATAAACAAATAATGATTTATTTGATTATTCCTAAGGGATTTGGTCAAGCTTGACAAGAAATAATAACTAATTAGTGATTAATTAATTATTCTTTAGAGAAAAAAATAAGGTAATTAATGATTTATTTATTTACTTCTCATAATTGGGTCAAATGCGACAAGGAATATTAATTAAACAATGGTTTAATTAATTATTCCTAGAAGATAATTAAATAAATAGTGATTTATTTAATTATTTTTCATGGGTTTAGTTATAAATGACTTAACAAATGTGGTTTATTAAGTAATTTCTCATAGTGAAAGCAATTTTACTATGGTAAAATTGACCCTACATGGTGTGCTTTGATTCATCTAGTAAATTATGGCTAGATGATTAATTTTTTGGGATAACACTAGAGCATAGAGATACATGCAAAGGGTGTACATTGGGTAAGTTCACCAAAGCCACCTTTCATGATAAGGAAAGTCAAGCACAAGTGATCCTTGGAATGGTTCACTCAGATGTGTGTGGATCGTTCTTGACAAACTCCCTGGCTAAGAATAGGTATTATGTAATAATTTTAGATGATTTCTCATGTAAGCGTTGGATTTTTTTCATGCAGAAGAAAGATTAGGAGTTCTCTAAATTCTGTGAATTTAAAGCACTTGTTGACAAAGACACTCGCTGGAAAGTGAAGCATCTTATGAGTGATAACTTTGGAGAATATGTGTTGAATGAATTCAATGAATTTTGTGCATGAGAAGGAATTCGATGAGAATTAATAGCACCCCATAATCCACAACAAAATGGGGTGGCTGAAAGGAAGAAAAAAAGTATTGTGGGAGCTACACAGGAAATGTTACATGATCAAGGCCTACCGTTGCACTTGTGGGCTGAACCATGCAACATAGTTGTATATGTGTAGAACATAAGTCCTCATTAGATTCTCAGGATGAGTGCATAAGAAGAAGATTTTTTAGGTAAGAAAATATTTGTGGAACACTTCATAATATTTGGTTGATCAACTTATTTTCATGTTACCAAGGATGCAAGGAAAAATCTAGAAACAACAACTAAGTTGGGCATATTTGTGCGGTACACTAATACACCTCACAACTATTGGGTGTACTTGCCATCTCACAGGATGACACTAGTTCGTAGAGATGTGAAGTTTGATGAAGAGAAGGCCATGAGATGTTCCCTTGAGAGGGAGCTTCAGTTACATGCAGTTGAGGAGATTTTAGCTCCAAAGGAAGAGCCTCATTATGATGTGGAGCAACCACATGCGGAGAATCAGAGAGTGGAGGCACCCACTCATGGGGAGACTTCCAAAGATGGAAGTAAGAGCACTAGAGAGGTTGAAATATTGATGCATTATACTAGAGAGAATATGGGAGAACCCACATCATAGCATAGGTAAAGGAGGTCACTAGATTGGTACACTAGCTACATGGATCTGATGAATGAGAGTGTATAGATTGAACCATCCTCATTTGAGGA
Organism: Pinus taeda; assembly: GCA_000404065.3. Classification (NCBI taxonomy): domain Eukaryota; kingdom Viridiplantae; phylum Streptophyta; class Pinopsida; order Pinales; family Pinaceae; genus Pinus; species Pinus taeda. The sequence continues at coordinate 30,512 of APFE030824874.1, read as the reverse complement.
ATAAGTGAAACAACCAATATGGGTTGATGACATGGTAGAGGAGTATGAATCCATTCTTAGAAGCAATGTTTGGGAAGTGGTCCCAATACTAACAGATAAGTTAATGGTGGGTTCCATATGGCTTTACAAGGTAAAGAAAGAAAAATATGGGAGTTTGGAGAAACAAAAGGTTAGATTTGTGGCCATAGGGTTTTCTCAAGTGGAGGGAATTGATTACGAGGATACGTTTTCTCTGGTAGAAAGGTGCTCTTCGATCAGATCTATTCTAGCACTTTCAGCACACATGGGATGGAAGATACATTAGATGGATGTGAAGACAACATTCCTCATTGGTGTGATTGAGAAAGAGGGGTACATTGAGCATCCAATATGATTTGTGACATTCAACAAAGAGTCGCATGTGTGAAAACTCAAGTGAGTGTTGTATGGATTAAAACAAGCACCCCATGCTTTGTACCCCAGGATTGACAACTATTTCACTAGGTCGGGCTTCACCAAAAGAAAAGCAGATGTAAACCTTTACCATATTGTGGTTGAAGGTAATTTGTTGATTATAGTATTATATGTCAATGATTTAATTCTAACAGGTGATGAGAAACTGGTGAAATCTTGCAAGAGAATTCAAGATGAAGGACTTGGGGCTCATGCATTATTTCCTTAGTACGGAAGTATGGCAAGGAGATGAGGAACTATTTGTCTCTCAGGGAAAAAAATCCATGGAGACTCCTATAGAAGAGAATTGGAGGAAGGAAGATGTTACTTCAGGTGAAGTAGTGGAGGCTATTATTTACAAGCAGCTTGTGGGTTCACTTATGTATTTAGTGAACACATGACCGGACATATGTTTTGTAGTTAACTAGCCTAGTCACGAAATGGTTAATCCAACCAAAATATATTGGAAGACAACTAAACATGTGTTGAGATACCTCAAAGGAACCACTCAATTTGGTCTTTGATAAAAAGAGACAAAGGGAGTGAAGCTTGAAGTCTTCATAGATGTAGATTGGGCAAGGATTTCATCAGACAAGAAGAGCACATCAGGGGGAATATTCAATATTGGGTCAACAACAATTTCTTGGTACAATAAAAAGCAGAGATCAGTTGCACTCAATTTGGCTAAAGTAGAGTACATAAGTGTTAGTCAATAAGCTTGTGAGACTATTTGGATGAGGAAGATCCTTGTTGGGTTATTTTCTCAGTAGATGTATCTCACAGTGATTTATTGTGGCAATTAGAGTTATATCAAACTCTCTGAGAATCTAGTTTTTCATGATCAGTCCAAGCATATCAACATTTGGTATCGCCATTTACGAGATTGCATGTAGAGAAGAATCATGTTGATGGAGTACAAGTCTACAGGGGAACACGATATAGACATCTTGAATAAGGCACTGTCAAGAGGAAAATTTGAGTTCAATAGAGGAAGGATTAGGGTGTCTGATAATCCCTTTCTTTTTGAGCAGGAGTGTTGAAAATGCAACAAGAAAATCATAATTTAATTTTGTCCTTGAATTAAATTAGGAATAAAATTATAATCCCACATCACAAGACAACTTGTACGATATAACTAAGTAAAATTGACTTAGTTGGCTAAGTTAATTCTAGTTGAGGGTCTAAATTAAGTCATGTAGAGTGTCTCCTACATTATATGAGCCCTAGTTGAGTTTATTTTTTGTTGTAATTAATTAATTCAGTTTTATTGAGTTAAAGTAAGTTAAACCAGCTCCAACTAATGGAGGAACTAGTAGGAGGTCAGATAGTGTGGTGCTGCTTCATGTGGTCAACCATTTAACTGATGATTCACTCATAAATAACTCATGCATGTTAGATATGAGAGTTACCCAGTTGAGATTGGAGTTCAGGGACAATGTATTATCAATTGTATAATCATCTGAATTGTACAAGTGGTGCATGTAGTTAGAGGAAGGCCTATGAGGATTGCGCAATTCATATTGAGGAATTTCCCTAATTAATAGGGGGCTAATTCCCAAGGAAACAATGCAAGGAAATATGGACTTGGGCAAGAAATAAATTGGTAAAGTGTTGGCCCGGGCTTATCTATGAAGCAGTGAGAAATATAGAGATAGTGCAAAGGTTTCTCGGGCTTGAGAAAAGCATTGTAATCTTCTCATATTGTTTGACTAATGAAATATACAAATAGCAGGGGTTTTTATCTGTGGCTTTCCCCAATAAATCAATGTGTAATGTTTTTGATTGAATTATTTCTCTTGTATTCTTCGTGATTTCTCAATCGATTAATTTTTTCCTCTCATGAGTAGAGTAGATTCAAGTCTTTTGTTTTAGAAAATTACATAAGTTGTTTAAATCTACAACGAATTTCTACAAAAGATAGTCAAAAGTTCCTTATGGAATCATTAGTAGCATGCTAAAGTGATAAAAATACATGAAAAAGACCCCAAAGAATGAAATGTCTAACCTAAAGAGGTATGCATAATGTGAAGGGAGACATTTTGGACCGACTTTTGCCATAGAAAAGAGGATTTTTTTATTACCATTGTGTTCATTTGTGACCCACAAGGAGAATTTTTTTGGAGAAACCATCTTGTAGTAATAATATATATATATATAATTATAATATATATATATATATATATAATATATTTTGTATTAGAGCATAAAGTCACAAAATAAGTTTTTTTCACCACCAGGTTAGTGCTCTTAACCCCCTCTTTTATTTGATGTTAATTTTGCCTTAGTTTTACATAAATTTTTTGTATTGGGGACATTGTATCGAAGCCAAGTGCGATCCAAAGAACTGTCATGAAGAAAAGGGATGTTGTTAGGCTCTTCAAAGCTCCCATATTGGGTAGACAAAGCATTTTTAGGCCCTTCAACAATCCTCCATTGACTAGTGGTAGAGAATTGAAGCTAATCTTTCTCATATTTATAAGAGAGAAAGCTTGGGTTGTACCCAATTTTTTGCATATGGATATGTTTTGATGTTTTCTATGTTGGCTTTGCAGGGATTATAATACGTTGGAGTGGAGGGAAAGATAACATGAATATTATGATGAATTTTCCATGGTAAACCTTGGGAAAATAAAATCCTTATGCAATTGTGGTCTTCCAAAGTTCTTTAGAACCCAAAACATGATAGGGAAGCTTGGACTATTGGAGAAGATTATGCGTCGATGTGATCCTATAGAGAAAACATTTGAAGTATAGGGATAAGTAGTAAATATAGAGGTGAAGGACATATAATTTTTTCACGGGCCTGCCACAACGAGGGGCCCTTGTCAAGTTATGCAGAGGCAGACTAGCGGGAAAGAGGACTGTGGAGGGTGTGATGGTAGAGTACTGCATTCCCACTTGTGTAGATGGAAATTGGGAAGATATCAATTAGAGATATAGTGGACCTTGTTAATTTTTCTTTGCTTTGATAATTTCATTTCATCATTAACACATTAAGTTCACCCAATACCATAATAACATTATTCAGATTTACATCATTATTCAATAACATATGCAACTATTTAGAAAGAACAATATCATCATCATCAATCAAGAGGAACATAAAGGAACAACACAAGAAAAGCATTCACACATAGAGACACCAGGATTGGTTGGAGACCAAGGCAAACCCCACTATAGGGAAAAACCTTGCAAATAATTCTTCTTATATATTGTCATCAAATGATTCAGCAAAAGAGAGTACAATTATCCATAACTTCATCTATGCAGCTAACTATAAAAAACAACTACAACATCCATGAAATAAACCTAACAAAGCTTATACTCAAAATATTGATTCTAAGGTTTGTACTGAACTATCACTGACTACATCCAACTACCAAACCTTGCTGTTACTGAGAGAAATATTTGGAAAAATGATATTTCATCTCTTATTTCCTAGTCACATGGAGGAGGATTCATCTGAGAAACTTTAGCATCCCAATCACACCCTTAAGCCTGGCAAGCGGGTGATTAGGACTAAATCAGATCAGTGACGAGCGAGCAACTTTGTCTGTGAAAACCCTAACTCTCGATCACATGCATAGTGAGTTGTATGTATGACTGGAAGGCTCCATTCTCACACATGAGACTATGTGGGAGTGACTATAGTTTAGATCCTTCTGTGATGTGCCTATGACTATGGCCCAAAAACCTAGATTTAAAATGCAAGCTTCGGACCCTGTAATTTCACCTCAGAGCAAACCTATTCCTCTGCAAATGAGCCTCAATCCATACGAGCCAAAAACAAAGATAGAAGAGTGTCTCATGATTATGTCCAAATGACATAGAGGTCACTTGTATTTATAGCCTTCCAAGAGGGTCCACTTTGCTTTAGGGTCGACCTTATCAAATATGCACATGTGGCTTTTTATTCATAAATACACTTTCCCTTATCTGATTTGAGTGATATTTAGGTCAATTTTGGTCATCTCTAAAAGAGGAATTCAATGTAAACATTATATCCATTAAGTGAGTTGTCCAAAGTGGAATTTGACCTCAGTTGCATATTTTTAACACTCCCTCTCAACTAGGGAGAATTCCACTTGCCAATATTTGACCATCGATCAACATGACATCTTTTCATCATATCATATCTAGTCTAAAGTAACATTAGATATTTGTATAGATCATCTTAATCCATCTCTTGCTTATTCCTACTTATCTCTTGATTTTCCTTGCTCATATGTTGAACATTCTCGAATCTAGAATAAGAAGAGTTTGTTGTCGGAGGAGAGCTTAAGATACCACCCTATATTCATCAGGCTATTACCCGGTATCTATATCAATGGGATAGTACCTAGAATATCATCTGTGGGGAGTAAATTTGCATCATCACCCTAGAGCATATCATTAGGGACCACATCTCAACCTAGAAACCAATGATAATGAGGAAGTTCCTATTGGACACTTCTCACCTCATGTATATGATAGTGGGGAAGGTCTTATGGGACACACTCACCCCAAATCGAGAAATAGGATATTCAAAGACACAGGGTATCACATCTCAACCCAATCCTATTTACTAGTGATCTTCCCATTGTTGACTCTAAGCAGTCATGTGGTAGAAGACCTGCGTCATAATCCATCTTGGATGAGATACCTGACTTACCAAGAGGTAAGGATCACATGCCTCCAATCCTCCTCAACCTATTGGCCAGACGGGGAGGGAAAATCCCAACAAGACCTGCTTGTGGGTATGAAGAAAAATGGGGTATACTCTACAATAACCAAAGGTGGCGGATATACTTGAATTTTCAAAATAGATAAGGATCACACACATCCCATGGGTGACCGATAGGGGAGCAACATCTATGACCCTATTGTGTAGAGTTCCCTCAACCCTAGGAGAGATCCATCTCAATTCCTCACACTGGGAGCTTAAACAGGGGGGAAGGGCCGACTCAATGTTCTTGATTAGTGTTGCACTCTATAGATAAACAACATATCATCATGCTCATATCTGGTAATCATCATGTCCCAATAGAAGTTGTATCCTATTCATGTAGGACATCAAATCAAATATCACATTAAAACAAAAGCATACATATCTTAAAAAGGATGCCATAATCATCCTCCCTCTCAAGGGGTTCTGTTATCACCTTGATTGACCTCAAGTTGAAGGGAGGCAATGCCAAGGTAAACACAAACCATGCTTAGCCAAGTAGCTAGCCCTACTAGGCTGGGAGATGGCTCTCTCCATAATGATCTCACCCAAGATGACTGGATCAGGTAAAGGATTTTAGGCTAGGTATAGTAGCTTGAAAATTTTGATCGGATTTTGTAGAGGTTTTTCCAGATCAAGAGGAGATGGATAATTGAGGTATGGGAAATTAGGTTAGAAATGCAGGGTGTTCTATGGGGCAAGGTAGGCATGGGCTTTAACACACTAGGGTTTTGATGAAGTGAGATGCTTAAGACTGGTGAGAAGCTAAGAAGGACATGTGACAATCATGAATCATTCCTGGACTGCGAAAAACATGAAACCGTGAATGGTTTCCCAAGGCAGAGCACCGATGCAATGAATTATGCCTATCAAACTTGAAAACATTCAACTAGAAGTCATGAGATTATTGATGGAATACATAAAACATATAAACATATACTCATAGAAGAAGAAATTGTAGTAAAACTCCATACCACAGGGATCCCATAAAAATAGCTGCAATTCTTATTAATTTCCTACCAAATTGCTTACAAAGGTGTACAATCAAGCTCTAAGCATCCACACTGAGTCCAACCTATAAAATGATTGAGAAACTACATGATATAGGCCACAAAGAAAATAATCCTAGCCTTAGGGGTTGAAACCATGAGAGGAGTAGTTGCACAAAAGACTGAATTGATAGCTAAAGACTAGGGTGGTCAAACTGACTCATCACTAATATGAAGCAAACTAATTCATTACATGCCACTTAGCCCATTCATTTGATGTATCTACCCTTTCTAACAAAAAAACAGTTTAATTACATCATCATTATGAATTACATTACTTAAAAAGCAAAATCCCACAGGTGAAAAGTATTTTTAGAGAGAAACAGTGAAAAATTTGGCTGCCTATTAAATGCACAATGCCAGTGTCAAACGCGCAACACCTGAAGGAAGTGCGCAATGCCATCTTCAGGGTGAGTTTTGACTGCCTTCTTGGTGTCCAAATCTAGCTCAAGATAGCTCATTGGAAATCTTATCCTAACTAGTTTTCAAAAATTCCCCTAGTTTCCAAATTTAGCTTGCTTTTCCCCTCCAAAACTGCAATCTCCAAAGACTGCTCAAACACGTAGCACCTTGCTCAAAAAATTCGTAGAAACATGATTTTTAGGTGGTTTTTTGCCTTTTCCACCTGGTATTTTTGACTTTCAAATCTAGAAACATGGTTTTCTTGAGTTTATATGGTCTTTTGAATCCAATGGTGGTGGCCATTTCTCCAAAATATGACCCAAAAAAGGCGCTGCACGTTTGGTCAAGGCACTGATACAAAAATTACCTGAAGAAAACAGGAAATGCTAAAAGCAAAAACCTAAGTTTATGATTTTCAAAAATGGTTGACATAGCTGATGTTAAAGGTTTCTAAGCATGAAGTGAAGCCTCTACCAATAGGTCAAGCTTGTCCTTCTCCTTATGATGAGTTAAGGTCTCAATTTTTGCATGAGCCCTTTCGAGCTTAGCTCTAGCAATTTTCTTTCTCATGGCATAGTATTTGGCCATTCTTATTTGAACCTCCATATCTCTATTAGCTTTAGCTAACAGGTCCTCAAGATGAGTGTTAGCCCTCTCAAGCCAATATTCCCGGTTCTCATTCACCATTATGCCAATTTTTTCATTTAAGGTGAGTCGGTTGGCAAGTTGAGCTTCGTTTTGTCTTTCAATCTCCAAGGATCGCTTTAGGCCTCTAGTCATAGGCCTTGTCCTGGGCATTTTTACCTCCATGAGCTGACCACAGTCACCATAGGCTTCCTCAAGTTGGATTTTAGTCTTTTTAGCTTCCCTTTTAGCTTTGATGAGCTGAACTTCCATAAGCTCATGCTTGGTCTCCATTTGCCTATTTTCCTGTTCATAATAAGATATAATATATTTGGTTCCTTGTATTTTCACCTGCAACTCACCTAGCAATGCTTCTTCCACTTTGAGGATCATTTTGGTGTTTTCCTTTTCATCTTCCTCCTTTATGTCCACTAAGTCAAAATCTTGCTCATTTTCATGGGGGTGTTCTTCCTGTTTTTGCATTTCTATTTCAACCATTTTTCCTTTCCTTTCTATACCTACTTTGCTGATGAAGAGAACAAGGCCCTTCCCACAATCCATGGGGCAAACACTTGCCTATTTCCTCTCTGATAGGTGTGAACCATAGTACCTAAATTAGTCCCTTTGGGCTTGCTGCTTTGACCCTAATCACTTTGTTCTTTGTGACTGTCCTCTTTCCTGTCAGATGAAAGAATATGTCCATGGAATGGTGATAATGGGGGTGATGGTGGATGAGATGATGATGGAATGGCTTGAACATTTTGAGTGGAAAATTAAGTGAAAATGGGGTTAGCTATAAATATACTCCATGCAATGTTAATTTCTTTAAGGTGATAATGAACTATGATCTTTATGAGGGAATGGTGAAGTAAGCTTTTCATTTGATCTTTGTATTCTCTTTCTTTGGGAAATGTAAGCCATGTTCTCAACACTCTCGAAAATATAGTAGGGTATATTGAGAATAAACCCTAGAAAATCTACCCTCACATGAAAAATGCTTCATTATAATCTTCATTATAGGTGCATATCTATCAAGGAGATATGAGAAAGGGAAATAACCTTTTCTTTCACTTCTGTACCTAGGTTTTATGTATGGTTCACAAAAATGTGCTTCTATTTCACCTTGCTTGAACCATTTTTCCGCAACTTCTGGAATCTTGGTGGCAGCTGATATGATGGCAGTAGACAATGTGAAGGTTATTCCTACAAGAGTGACTTGGTTATCTTGAATTTTGGTTATGAAAATCCTAGTCAACTCAGGGTGGTACTAGACACAAAAATTAGAACACCCTAACCATTTGAAGGATGACACTGTCATATGAGACTCTAGGAGCTCTTTGATATCTGTGGGCTCAAACCTATGGATATTCCCTCCTTTATGTGCCCTTCTCTGCTCTATGTTTCCCTCTCTATCTGATCCCTCTTCTTCACTGTGTGGCCTATGTCCTTCATCAGCTATGGTGTCTTTTTTATGAAACCCTAAGTAAATGGTAGAGGAATGCAATTGTTTAGGAAGGAAAAAATAAAATGGAAAGGTAGATGGGAGTCTGATAGGTGTAGGGATAGAGGTATCTAAAAGGGGATATAGGGTATTGATTAGGTATTTTTGGGAAATGGGAAGCTTGTTTGCAAAAATTAAGGTTTAGGAGAAAAAATATGGTTTTGAATGTGAGACTAACACCAATCTTGATTTCATTCTTCATACATTGAGGAAATAACTTTGAGGAGAGGGAAAATGATGTTTTTAAGAGGATACTTGCTTGTTTTAAGGCCGAGGAGGTATTAGGAATGTTGAAGAATGAATATGGGAAAAACTGGACAAATGCGCGGTGTCTAGAGGGAGTGTGCAGCACCTGAAGGGAGTGTGCAACACCTAAAGGGAGTGCGTAGTGCCTGAAGGGAGTGTGCAGCGCTAAGAGGAAACACACAGTGCCTCCACTGTTTCCACTGATTTGTGTAAAAAACATTGTTGGGGCTTACGTTATGCGGGGTAAAAGAGAAATAAAGAAGATATGAAGGCAAGAAGATATTTATACACCCTTGAATTTAATCTTTAGCTCCTCAAACCCCCTTTGCTAATGTTTTTTTTGTCACTTTCACCTTTAAACTTTGCTTTAATTCCTTTTCTTCTTTGTGTCTTTGCAGGTGGATATATGCTCAACTTGACTTGAATTTTGCAATGTTTGTTTGTCTTGCAGAAAGGAGAAATGCTCTGGTGCAGCTAAGATCCATTATTACATATAGGAACTTAAAATTACATATGAAATACAAATAAAACTAAAATACTCTATTTTCACCTCAAAAACATGTTTTTGAGGTGAAAATTACATTAGGTTAAAAAAAATAATAACTCAGTAGCTTATGACTTACAAATCGTTATTCTTTTTTTATCAGTCATCCTCATACCCTTGCTAACCTTTATTTACCTTTTAACATCAAACTTTTGACCTTGGTGGTGAAACCCTAAGACCTAATGAAATCATGACTGCAGATTGATTATGAAACCATAACTGAAGACAATTTGAAGAAGGATCAACGAGTATACTATATGACGAAAAAATTTAGATTTTCTGAAGAGAAAAAAACCATCAGTGGATCAGTCTATCATGATCTAATGGAATGATGAAAAATTTTCAGTATGGGACCCCTAAAAAGAAAATGGAAAGAGTGAATTTTGATCCTTGATGGAGGTATGTAGATACTGACACTAACATTGGCCTTATTGGGAATGGCAGCTCCTTGGAGATCTCAAGAACACCGTAGACCAAGTGCCTCATCCATTGGGTAGTACGGTCAAAACCAAAAAAAAGAAGAAGTTAAAAATGACTCAATACAATTGAACACTCACTCTCAACCAAACTGACTCAAAACTTGACTATAAACCAAATCGACCAAACTTGACACTAATCATTTAAAATTTATAGCCTTCACTTTGGGCCCCAAGCTTAAATGATAGTGTACTTGAAAACTTGCAAGGAAAATCAAATTGGTATATATAATGAAGGTGTAGTAACTTCAGGAAACAATGTCAAAAATAGTAATGCTTCAAGAGCCTACCATTCATTGGCCCTCCTGAACAATCCTAACCATCCATTTCCTTTAACAAAAAGGCATTCTATCCTCGATAGGCTGAGATTTTGTATGGTAATTTCCATAGATTGTCAAACTTACCATGCTTTCCCTTTTCCTCATTCCACACATCCCACCATAGCACTACATCCTCCAGCTGAAACTTTTCTGCGTTGGTTTTGTGGTCATAGATCTGCTTTATATTCTCTTCCAGCTAGAAAGTGTTTTGGGAAACCTCTTCTCTTGTTTGCTGAAGGTGAATCATTTGATTAATTTTGTGTTGAATACCATCCTCTTTGCTGCTAGCTTCCTATAGTAGTCTCATGACCCGGACTGCAAGTGATGTAGGAAATAATGTATCAGTACCATAAACCAACTCAAAATGTGACATACCTATGGATTTCTTACTACTCACTCTATCAACCCACAAGGCATTAACAAGCTTTCAATGCCAATTCTTCTTATTCGTCTCCAACATTTTCTTGATTATATTCACCAAGGACTTATTTGATGACTCGGCCAATCCATTACCCTGCAGGTAGTATGTTGTGGAATGACCCAATGTAATATTGTACTTGTTGCAAAACTCCACCATCTTCTTGGACTTAAATGTTGTTGCATTATCTGTTATGATCTTGTGAGGACAACCAAAACGAGACAAGATATTAGATTCTAAAAATTGGATAAAAACTATATTTGTGGCCTGCCTTGTCGGAATGGCCTCAATCCACTTGGTGAAGTAATCAGTAGCTGTCAAGATCCATTGGTGTTGTGCTAATGATATAGGATGGATTTTCCCTATGAAATCAATTCCCCACTATCGGAAAGGTACATTTACTTCAATTGGTTTCAAATGAAGAAGAAGCAACTTCATTTTTCCTTGAAAAACTTGGCATTCATGGTAGCTCATCACTATCTTATACAAATATGAAAATAAAGTTGGCCAATAATATCCTGCTCTCAACACTTTGTTAGTTGTTGTTTTCCAAAACAAATATCCGCCACAATCACCTCTATGAAAATCATGCATTACCTACTAAGCTTCGTCTTCAACCAAACAATTAAGAAGAACCCCTCCCAGATCTTTCCAATAAAGAACACTGTTTAAAATGTAGAATTTTGCAGATTTAAGTTGTAGTGATCTAACTTTACTTCTTGACATTCCAGGAGGTGGCGAAAGATGCTGAAGAACATAACCTATATCAGAATACCATGGTGATTGGAGAAACATTTTTGAGACTTGAATGAGTGAGCCACCATCTCCATCCTCTGACATTGCTATAATGAGATTATGTCTAGAGCATGGATATTTTATTTTACCATCAGTTTTTCCAAACCTTGTACCTTGTTTAGTTTAGTGGGTTTAATCTCTAGATCATATTCCAACATCGCTGCTATCCACTTACCTCTTCTTCCCTCATGATCAGTTTTCATCAAAACATCCTTTACTGGTGCATTAGGAACATATGTTATGGTATGTGAATGCAGAATGTACACTCTGAAATCCTTCAATGCTTTTTTGAGAGCCAGCGCTTATTTTTCAATGATATTATACCACAAGGCAACATCTCGAATAGTCCTACTAAAAAAAGCAATGGGTTGCTCCATCTGATCTCGCTTTTGCATCAATAATCCAACCATGGTGTGCTTGGATGCAAATGAAAATATAATAAAATCATGTGTAATTAGGACTAATCAAGACTTGGGCTGTGGTTAAAGCAAACTTTACCAAATTTAATGACTTCATGGCATCCCTGTTCCATTTCACAGTGTTTTCCTTTTTCAACATATTAGTCATTTCAAGTAAATGTTTAGCCAAATTGGGTATAAATCTATGTAAGAAATTCATCTTACCATTGAAAGCCTGTATCTCCTTTTTGTTGTGCAGAAAGTCTATATGCAGAATTGCCTCCACTCTTGAAGGATCAATGTGGATACCGTATTTAGAAATGATATGAATAAGGCGTTTACCCTCGTCCATGGAAAAAAGACTCTTCTTGGGGTTGAGAGAAATCCCGAACTTTCTACATTTCTGAAAGACAATCCTTAAGTGGTGCAAGTGTTCATCATCAGAACCAGAAAATACGTCAAATCATCTAAATAAACAACCAAGAAAACATCCTTCTCATTAGCAAAAGTTATATCCATCGCTCTCTAGAAAGTGGCTCTGACATTCTTCAATCCAAGGCATTTTGGCATACTGAAAAGTTCCCCAAGGTGTTGTGAAGGCAGTTTTGTCTTGGTTTTTTTCATGCACCAAGATCTGATTATGGCTTAAGTTACCATCGAGTAGTGATATCTGTGATGCTCCAACTACTCTTTGAAGAATATGGTCCACCTTTGGAAGCGGGTAATTATACTTTAAGGATACTTTGTTGAGGTTATGGAAATATATGCACAACCTTATTTCTCTAGTCTTCTTTCATACCAGGACCAAATTCAAAATCCAATTAGAAAATCTAATTGGAACAATGATGCCAGCTTTGAACAATCTATACACCTCTTTCTCGATGGATGGCAGCAAATTTGGATTGATCCTTCTCAACTTCTGTCTAAAAGGCTTTTGATCTGGCTTGATAGGAATAGTATGTTGAATTATATCCTTGTCATACACCTTCAAATCTGAATAACCCCACACAAACACATCAAAAAATTCAGAAAGTAATCTAACATACTGGGCCTTTACCTCAGGAGGCAATGCTTTTGATAGCTTTACAAGTTTGGGCTTGTCAGTAGCTTTGAGATTGAAATCTTCAACTCCTTTTTCGGTAGGAATCAAGCTTGGTTTTCTTGCAACATCATCCTAATCAAAAAGCTCCTCTAAAGGTATGAGAGCTCTAGGAATAATGTTATCCTTCAGCTGTAATACCTCCATCTGATTCACCTCAATCTCTTGTTCATTAGTATCACAATCATCATCAATGGAAGCATTCTTGAACTTTCCTTCATTCTGCAAAAAGGCATTGATTTCATTATCATCCCGAAACACTTGCCAATACCTTAAATTATGTGGGGCAGCGAGCCGGTGTTTGACATGAATTTCAAACTTCTTGTTGCAGTTCATTGGGATCTTCAAATTGCCTGCTACAGTGGTGAGTGAATCTGTAATAATGTTTTGAGTCCGAGGTACTGCTGTCAAGGTATATTCAGGAAACATTCTCAAAATATATAGGACTGCATTTCTATAGGCTCTCATCTGCGGATGCTTTGCTTGATACTCTCCCTTTACCTGTTTGATCACCAGCTCTAAATCACCATAGATAGAAATCCTTTTTGCATTCAGTTTCTTCAAAATTTAAGACCTGTAATCAAAGCCTCATACTCTGCTTCATTGTTAGAGCAATCAAAAGCCAACTTGTAATAACATATTCTAACATTACTTGGGACTTTGGTACACTAGAAAGCAGGGTTGCGAATCCAAATTCCTATACCAGCACCATCCTTACCCACAGTACCATCGAAGTCCATGCTCCAAAGGCCGGATTCATCTTCTAGATGCTGAAAATTTGTTTCCCTCTCTACCTTAACTTGGCTGATTACTTCATTTTTCTGCTCTTCACTGACCTTTTGCTGTTGTGTAGACTGCTCAGAAGAACTTGCTACTTTTTCTTTTTCCTGATTAAGGACTACCCTAAAATTTTCGGAAATTTCTGGTACACCATCTACTTCTACAATTTGAATATCTACATCATTTAATCCACTATCAGAGTACAAAACAAATGATTCTAAATCAGTATTTACAACATTTATTGGATGATTCACATGCTTCTCTTTACTAGTGATCATGTATTTCGTTTTCTTCTCCTGGTGTAACTTTCTCAATTGACTGAAAACAGGAATGGTAGCATAAGAGAAGTAAATTTGTAAAGTTCCCTTGAGTTTAGCACCCCATGATCTATACAAGAGCATACTGAATTGAGGTGGAATATCAGCAACAACCACATCCATAAAAAAAAAAAAAAATGGCTAGGATTTGATCTAAAGACACTACTAGATCTTTGATAAGACTGATGCAACGAACTCTACTGGAGTCAAAGGAGTACAAATAATGATATTTCCAAGTAATATCCAGGCCCAAATTCTCCATAATGGCTTTAGGCATAAAATTATGAGAAGCTCTGGAATCAAACATGGCATTATGGAGAATGTACTCATGCAATCTAAGAATCAGATAAAAGGGAGGAACTTCACTATCTTCAGGCTGGCCTTCTAGGGCTGGACCAAAAATGAGTTCAGGATGATCATATTCGACGTTTACCATGTCTGACAAAGGGTATGTTTGAAAAATTCTAGATACATGGTGTTTATAATTTTTATTCTTTACCAGCTCAGTCAAAGGAATGTACAATTTTAATTTAGCAATTTCACTTTCTAAATTAAAGGATGAAACTTTTTCTACCTCTTTGACAATAATGTCCTTCTTCTCTACTTACTCTTTCACTGCATTTTGCTGATTGTTCTTCTAGTTTGCAACGATATTTGCTGATGGTACTTTTCCGGAACTCAAATCAGTAGGCTCTTTCCCTTTCTTCTAAATGTTTGAGGAGTCATTCTTTGATTGCAAATCCTTTCTTTTCTGAATGGGATTGATCTGTACATCTATGCTCCTCAAAGAATACTACCTCTATTGTGTTGTCAAAGCATTCATATAACCTCGCTAATAGTCATTAGACTCAGCCTCCAAAACTGCATTGTTTGCTAATATAATGTTCATCCCTTTGAATGTCTCGAACCTATGCATATTATTCATATTCCATCATAAAATTGGGCATACCATTGGCAGTGAAAAAATGGTTTGCTTCAATTACCGGATCATATTCTTCTTCTTCTTCCATTCCCTAAACATAACTCTGCTGCAAAGGAGTTTTGATATGTTGTTGTTGTGCTGGTTGGTCTAGTACCTTTTGTTCCCTCTGCTTGATCTGGAATTGAGGCTATTTCTGTCCTCTAAAATTTGGATTCCTAATTGGTGTTTCAGGTCTATCTGTGATGGTTAGCCAGTCAACCATCCTCTCCATTGTTCGGATCAAAGTATCCATCTTGACATCTAAGGTAGATGCTTCCTCCTTTATGGTCACTCTCTTCTCAAATCTCATTCTTGCTCTTTTGGCTAGCAGATTTGGTTCTACACTTATAGCATTCTTCTGCATGTCTTCTAGTGTGGTGGGATCATGTTCCCATAACTAATATGTCATATCAGTATCAAAACCTTCTGGAAACTTGAGTAAATCTAACCCCTCTGGTGGTTTAATGTTGGCTGGAATAGCATTATATACTGCATTAAACCTCACGCAATAATCTTGCACACTTTCATCGACAATCCTTTTGATATTTTCATACTCGAGCAAAATTTGGAGTGGATTCTTCTTTACCTCCCACTGATCTAGGAATTGCCTATGTAGGACTGGCAAAGTGGTGATAGAGGCTGCAAGTAAAGCTCTAAACCATTTCAGAGCTTCACCTCCAAAGATTTGGACAAACAATCTCATAGTCACATCTTCTATCTCAACCTTATGAAGGTCAAAGAAGTCATTCATTTTATCGACATGTTGCTAAGCTATAATGTTTTGAGTGGCATCAAAAAGAGGTATTTTACTTTGGTAATCAGCAGGCATAGCACCGAGATTATGAGGTAAAACAAGGGGTGCATACCGGGCTACCATGACTCGAGGTGGATTTAAGACAACGGTTGGACTACTAGGGGTTGATGGAGTAGTTGATGGAGAAGTAGGAGTAATAGGTGTTTGATAGGATATGATAGGTTGAAGGGGAAGTTCAGGTATAAACGGAGGTTGGGAATGAACTTCAAAAGTTGATGGGAATAATGATGAACTGAGGGTAGTGGACGTTGGTTCATAAAACTCAAGGATCTTAGTAGTAGTAAGGGATGATTAAGGAGAATTTAGGATATACTCATAAATTGACCAGTTTTCCTTTTGAATTTTGAGATCTACAATAAACTCCAGACCATACCTATATCATCAAGTGCACTTTCAGATTTGGTTCTAAATAGAGAAAGGTCAAACGACAAATCAAAAGGGAGATCTTCTATGAACAACCACTCATCCGAGTAGGAATATACTTTTATCGAAGGTGTTAAGTTGACTGTAATTTCTTGTCTTTTGAGTCTTCTTGAAATCAAGTTAGGATTATCCACTACTGGGGCGAGATTTGGATCTGGATTGGCCCTAATGCACTTTCTTGAAGCCAGTGTGCTCAAATTTCAAAGTTTTCTATATTGCTTTACAAATTTCTATCTCAGCCTAGTAAATTCTAAAAATCATCATCCAAAGTTCAAGAATTTAAATGAAAGATATTACCCGGGTGATTAGTCTTTCGTCTCTAGTATGTTTGCCACTCTGTTATCACCTAGATTGACCTCAGGATGAAGGGAGGCAATGCCAAGGTAACCACAAGCCAAGCTTAGCCAAGTAGCTAGCCCTACTCGGCTGGGAGAGGACTCTCTCCGTAGGGATCTCAGTTAAGATGACTGGATCAAGTAAATTATTTTAGGCTAGGTATAGTAGCTTGAAAGTTTTGATTGGATTTTGTAGAGGTTTTGTCGGATCAGGAGGAGCTGGGCAATTTAGGTCTAGGAAAATAGGTCAGAAATGCACGGTGTTCTATGGGGCAAGGTAGGCATGGGATTTAGCACTCTAGGGCTTTGATGAGTTGAGATTTTTAAGACTGGTGAGAAGCTAATAAGGGCATGTGACAATCATGGATCCTTTCTGAACTGTAGAAAACATGAAACAAGGAATGGTTTCCCAAGGCAAAGCACTGATGCAATGAATTCTGCCTATCAAACTTGAAAACATTCAACTAGAAGTAATGAAATGATTGATGGCATACATAAAACATATAAACATATAATAACAAAATAAGAAACTATACTAAAACTCCATACCACAGGGATCCCATCAAAATAGCTGCAATTCTTATTAACTTCCTCCCAAATTTCTTACAAAGGTGTACAATCAAGCTCTAAGCATCCACACTGAGTCCAACTTGTAAAATGAATGAGAAACTACATGATATAGGCCTCAAAACAGCTAATCCTAGCCTCAGGGGTTGAATCCATGAGAGGAGAAGTAGTTGCACAAAAGACTGAACTGGTAGCTAAAGACTAGGGTGGTCAAACTGACTCATCACTAATATGAAGCAAAATAATTCATTGCATGCCACTTAGGCCATTCATTTGATGTATCTACCCTCGCTAACAAAAAAACAATTTAATTACATCATCATTATGAATTACATCAGTGAAAAATCAAAATCCCACAGGTGAAAAGTATTTTCTAAGAGAAGCAGTGAAAAATTTGGTTGCCTATCAAATGTGCAGCGCCAGTGTCAAACGCGCAGCGCCTAAAGGAAGTGTGCAACACCATCTTCAGGGTGAGTTTTGACTACCTTCCCGGTGTCCAAATCTAGCTCAGGATAGCTCATTGGAAAGAATATCCTGTCTAGTTTCCAAAAATGCTCATATTTTCCAAATTGAGCTTGATTTTCCCCTCCAAAACTGAAATATTCCAAGACTGCTCGAAGGTGCAGCAGCTGGCTCAGAAAATAGGCAAAAACATGATTTTGAGGTGGTTTTTTGCCTTTTCTACCTAGTAGTTTTGACTTTCAAATCTAGAAACATGGTTTTCTTGAGTGTAAATGGTCTTCTGAATCCAATGGTGGTGGCCATTCCTCTAAAATATGCCCAAAAAAGTGCATAGTGCCTAGGGACTGATACAAAAATTACCTGAAGAAAACAGGAAATGCTAAAAGCAAAAAACTGAGTTTAGGGTCTTCAAAAATGGTTGGCCTAGCTGATGTTAAATGTGACTAATCATGATGTAAGAACTCTGGACACCACATATCTCCACAATGGTATGATATTGTCCCACTTTGGGCCTGAGCCCTCATGGATTTGTTTTTGGGCTTTACCCCAAAAGGCCTCATACCAATGGAGATATTTGTCCATCCTTATATACGCATGATCCTTCCCGATTGTAGTCAATGTGGGACTTTGGTCGTATACCGAACAATCCTCCCGTCGGACAAAGGACCATTGAGCCTCCCCTCAAACGATTATCCATCCGTCCACTCTCTACCAACCAAGATTCTCCACTCCAATGCATTGGAAGCACATACCTTACATGGAGCACCACCTGCCTCGAGAGCTTGCTCTATCCCAGGTCCACTCCTCTTCACCGTGTTGGGACCAGGACACATCCATGAAGAATCCGGAGCACACTTCCTGTCTAACCAAGCTCATCCACAGATCCCATCGTGATATTACCGGGGCCCACCACCTTCGTTCGGAATTCTGAGGATTCATCCACATCCATCCACTCTCTACCAACCAAGTTTCTTCGCTCCATTGCGTTGGAAGCACATGCCTTACATGGAGCACCACCTGCTTCGAGAGCTTGCTCTATCCTAGGTCAACTCCTCTTCACCGTGTTAGGACCAGGACACGTCCATGAAGAATCTGGAGCACACCGCTTGTCTAACTGAGCTAATCTAGGGATCCCATCGTGATATTACTGGGGCCCACCACCTTCGTTCGACATTTCGAGGATTCATCCACTTGGCTAACTTCAGAACTTGGCTCAGATACCACTTGTAAGAACTCTAGACACCACATATCTCCACAATGGTATGATATTGTCCACTTTGGGCCTAAGCCCTCATGGATTTGTTTTTGGGCTTTACCCCAAAAGGCCTCATACCAATGGAGATATTTGTCCATCCTTATATACCCATGATCCTCCCCACTTCTAGTCAATGTGGGACTTTGGGCGTATACCCAACAATAGCAATTGTTAAGAAATTTACCCAAGAACACAAATTAATTACGGACAATTACCGAGAGAAACAAATATAAAAATAACCAGCAATAACCATAAACACATGAACACACATGTTTATCTGGGAAAACCCCAAATCTGGGGAAAAACCCGATCATAATGAAATTTCATTATCCTTGGCCAAAACCCTGACCAATCCGGCCAAGTGAGCCTTCATCCTTCACCTCTAGGCCTTTTCATTACAATGAAGTTCTTCCAGCCTTTTATAGGCTCCATTACATATAATACTACGGGCAGAATACCATGGGTGCATAATACCATGTGCCCCAAAACCATCACTATTTAACCTCATCAAATTTTGACTCTATCCTGAGTCAAGTTTACCTAACAATTTCCCTCGTTAAACTTGACTTGGGGTTCCTTGACTAACTCCAGCCAAACCTGCTAAGTGAGACAATCCCGCTCACTCTAGCTCTTACCCCCCTCAAAGTTTTTACCCAGGGTATTGTTAACCCAACATCACCCCTATCACCTAGGTCTAACCCAAACTTTACCGGTGATTACCTAGGGGTACACATCCCTTACCAGGTCTTACAGTAGTATGCCCATTTACATGCAATAATTTTGACTCCATTAATTTTATTTATTTATTTTTTTTGTTTATTGCTGCTGCTATTTTGACCCATCTTCTCTCAATTGCGGGCATCATTGTTTTGTTTCTTTTCTACCTTCTTGCCAAATTTAACTGCCTTTAATTTCTAAGATGAATCCTCGAAACCCTCGCCTAGGGTGACTTCACCAGGAGGCCTTGATCACAACGTTGTTAGACTGGATTCTTGGACCAATGATACTGGGTGCAACGCTCAGTATATCCAACACCGGCCGCCACGAGACATGCCCACAATATGTACACATAAACCCTCCCCTTGCAGGCTTCTAATCCCTATAAGCTGTGAAGCAATTTCTACACTTGCGTGTCGCTTCTTTCCGCCACTTCGCAGCCTCCAACACTTGAATCCTTTTATCCATTGGGCTAAAATAAATCCTTCACTGAAGGTGTACATTCAAAGCCCAAACTCTCAACCATGGCTCTGATACCACTTGTAAGAACTTTGGACACCACATATCTCCACAATGGTATGATATTGTCCACTTTGGGCCTAAGCCCTCATGGATTTGTTTTTGGGCTGTACCCCAAAAGGCCTCATACCAATGGAGACAATTGTCCATCCTTATATACCCATGATCCTTCCCAATTCTAGTCAATGTGGGACTTTGGTGGTATACCCAACACATGAAGTGAAGCCTCCACCAATAGGTCAAGCTTTTCCTTCTCCTTCTAATGAGTTAAGGCCTCAATTTTTGCATGAGCCCTTTTGATATTGGCTCTAGCAATTTTGTTTCTCATGGCATAGTATTTTCCATTCTTCTTTGAACCTCCGTATCTCTATTAGCTTTAGCTAACAGGTCCTCAAGATGAGTGTTAGCCCTCTCAATCCAATAATCTCGGTTCTCATTCACCATTACACCAAATTGTTCATTTAAGGTGAGTTGGTTGGAAAGTTGAGCTTCTTTTTCTCTTTGAAGCTCCAAATCTCGCTTTAGGCCTCTAGTCCTAGGCCTCCTCCTAGGCATTTTTTCCTCCATGGGCTCACCATAGTCACCATAGGCTTCCTCAAGTTGGATTTTAGTCTTTTTAGCTTCCCTTTTAGATTTTGATGAGCTGAACTTCCATAGGCTCATGCTTGGTCTCCATTTTCCTATTTTCCTATTCATAATAAGATATAATGTATTTTTCTCTTTGTAGTTTCACCTGCAACTCACCTATCAATGCTTCTTTCTCTTTGAGGATCATTTTGGTGATTTCCTTTTCATCTTCCTCATCTATGTCCACTAAGTCAAAATCTTGCTCAGTTTCATGGGGGTCTTATTCTTGTTTTTGCATTTCTGTTTCAACCATTTTTTCCTTTCCTTTCTGTACCTACTTTGTTGATGAAGAGAGCAAGGCCCCTCCCACAATCTGTGGGGCAAACACTTTCCTATTTCCTCTCTGATAGTTGTGAACCATAGTACCTAAATTAGTCCCTCCGGGCTTGCTGCTTTGACCCTGATCACTTTGTTCTTTGTCACTGTCTTCTTTCCTGTCAGATGAAAGAATAGGTCCATGGAATGGTGATAATGGGGGTGATGGTGGATGAGATTATGATGGAATGCCTTGAGCATTTTGAGTGGAAACTTGAGTGAAAATGGGGTTAGATATAAATGTACTCCATGCAATGTTAATCTCTTTAAGGTGATAAAGAACTATGATCTTTATGAGGTAATGTTGAAATAAGCTTTTCATTTGATCTTTGTATTCTCTTTTTTGGGCATTTTAAGCCATCTTCTCAACACTCCTAAAAAAATAGTACAATATATTAAGCATTTTAAACCTAGTGAAATGCATAAGTAACCGGATGTGGTAAGAATAGACCCTAAACAATCTACCCTCACATGAAAGATACTTCATTATAATCCTCATCATAGGTGCATATCTGTCAAGGAGGTATGAGAAAGGGAAATAACCTTTTATTTCACTTCTGTACCTAGGTTTTATGTATGGTTCATAAAAATGTGCTTCTATTTCACCCTACTTGAACCATTTTCCCACAACTTCTGGAATCTCGATGGAAGCTGATATGATGGCAGCAGACAATGTGAAGGTTATCCCTACAAGAGTGACTTGATTATCTTGAATTTTGGTTATGAAAATCCTAGTCAACTTAGGGTGGTACTAGACTGCTTGGACCTGCTCACAAAACTCAAAACACCCTAACCATTTCAAGGATGTCACTATCATAGGAGAAGCTAGGAGCTCTTTGAGATCTCTAGGCTCAAACCTGTGGATTTTCCCTCCTTTATGTGGCTTTCTCTACTCTATGTTTCCCCCTCCGTTTGATCCCTCTTCTTCACTGTGTGGCCTATATCCTTCATCAGCCATGGTGTCTTTGTTATGAAACCCTAAGTAAATGGTAGGGGAATGCAAGTGTTTAGGAAGGAAAAAAGAAAAGGGAAAGGTAGATGGGAGTGTAATGGGTGTGGGGATAGAGGTCTCTGAAAGAGGATATAGGGTATTGATTAGGTATTTTTGGGAAATGGGAAGTTTTTTTGCAAAAATTAGGGTTTAGGAGAAAAACTAGGGTTTTGAATGTGAGACTAACACCAATCTTGATTTCATTCTTCAGACATTGAGGAAATAACTTTGAGGAGAGGGAAAATGATGTTTTGAAGAGGATACTTACTTGTTTTAAGGCTGAGGAGGTATTAGGAATGCTAAAGAATGAATATGGGCAAAACTTGCCAAATGCGTGGCACCTAGAGGAAGTGTTCAACGCTTCTGTGGAGAGCGCAATGCCTATAGGGAGTGCCCAACACCAAGAGGAAACGCGCAACGCCTCCATTGTTTCTGCTGATTTGTGTAAAAAGTGTTGTTGGGGTTTATGCAATGCGGGGTAAAAGGGTAATAAAGAAGATATGAAGGCAAGAAGATATTTATACACCCTTGAATTTAATCTTTAGTTCCTCAAACCCCCTTTGCAAATGTTTTTTTTGTCACTTTCACCTTTAAACTCTGCTTTAATGCCTTTTCTTCTTTGTGTCTTTGCAGGTGGATAAATGCTCAATTTGACTTGAATTTTGCAGTGTTTGTCTGTCTTGCAGCAAGGAAAAATGCTCTGGTGTATCTGAGATCCATTATTACATATAGGAACTTAAAATTACATATGAAATACAAATAAACTTAAAATACTCTGTTTTCACCTCAAAAACATGTTTTTGAGGTGAAAATTACATTAGGTTAAAAAAAATAATAACTCAATAGCTTATGACTTACAAATCATCATGCTTGTTTTATCAGTCATCCTCATACCCTTGCTAACCTTTATTTACCTTTTAACATCAAACTTTTGACCTTGGTGGTGAAACCCTAAGACCTAATGAAATCATGACTATAAATTGATTATGAAACCATAACTAAAGACAATCTGAAGAATGATCAACAAGCATACTCTATAAGGGAAAAATTTAGATTTTCTGAAGAGAAAACAACCATCAGTGGATCAGTATATCATGACCTAATGGAATGATGAAAAATTTTCAGTATGGGACCCCTAAAATGAAAATGGAAAGAGTGAATTTTGATCCCTAATGGAAGTATGTAGATATTGACACTAACAGGTTCCAACCACAACCCTAAGCTTGTTTCGTACAAAAATGTTGTATCAATGAAGGTATATTAGTCCCAACTATATACGATATTCTCTATCAATCGAATCCCACTCTTTATCATTGAAATGTGTCCATGTGATATCTAGAATTGTTCATAAGTCTCTCTAAGGAGATACTTCATTTTGCCTCATAGCTAGCCATGCTAGCGACATCATACAAAACCTTGATCATGCTATGAACCTCTCATCCAATATATCATGGAAGATCTCATACTAAAGTAGCATCCAAATATGCTCATGAATAATAATGCCAAACATCATCAGTGCATTCATGCAGCCACATATTGTAGGATGCAAATACCAGATCAAAATTGATCGTCTCATGCAAGTATCTCAAAGGGTGCTCGAATTGGTGTTGGAACATCAATGCTTCAATCAATTGTCAGTTGGCAAGTTAGGTTCAACAATACCTTTTCATAACTTCCTGAAATTCAATCAGAGTGTCCAAGGGTTTACACTTCCTTTTTTTTTTCAATACTTATTTAATAGCTTCGCAATAGAGATTTTTCTTTTCCCGATTTCATAAATCAATTCATCGTGCCATAATTCTATATTTCAAGCTTCAGAATCCATCTCCCTATTACTTATATGATCATGGGCTCATCACCTATCAATAGTAGGTCATCAGTATATAAAACCAAATCAAAAACTAAATTCATAACTTGGAACACTTATGAAGTAGAGGTTTGGATCATCACATCATCTTGGATTCACCAGATAATTTTCAATGCAACAGACATTTCTAGATTGGGGAGCTTTGCTCATATAAGGCTTTCACAAATCAATATGCGCAGCCTCACAAATATCAATATTTTACAATCAAATCAATTGAATCATCTTATCAAATTTTAGATGCCGGATCAGAACCAATATCAAAATCATCACACTATCACACTATCATATTCTTTAGAGTAGATGACAAGTAGAGCTCTCTTTAAGTCATGACTTCATCTATTGTCATTCCAACAAGTTTCCATTTGCAAAGTAATATTAAACAAAACTTCATCAATTCATTCACTAGATGAAAATGCAAGGATAAGTCATGCATATTCCATCTTCATGCTAAATCAAAACTATCAATACTTCAACCATTGTGCTAGGAACAAGGATAATACAAAACCATTTTCGAATACCCATATGTCATTGGAAGTCACTATGCTCATATATCATTGTTATCAAGGAAAATCATCAATCTTCAAATCAAATCATTAGACATCATGTCAAATCCAAATTTGTTATCATACAAATATCTATAATCCAAAACACATCTCAATCATCAAGTCAAAGTTCTACGTCATTATCAAGCATCATGTCGAAACTCCAAACACTAATATATATAAGCCACATTATGTCAAAATATTATATCACAAAAATCATAATGACACATCTATATGCATATCTCGGTCATCTACAAACACAAGTTCAATCTTCAATTATAGTAATCATTCAAACTTTCCTTCTCATAGAACTTTTTGTTGTTTGCTTCATGTCTGAAGGACTAATATCCTTCAAGAGAACATATGATTTCATGCACAAAACTTCATTTTTATGTCCAACAAGCATAGTCGTACCCATAGGCCTTCCTCTGAGTGGTTGGGATATTACAGTCGCACTCTTTAGGATGTTATGTGAGTGACTGTGGCTTCCTAATTGAAAAAAACTTGCTCAAAACTAACTTAGTGCCTCAGTCTCACCCTTGAGCTTACATCCATGCAGCTGGGAGGCTATATTCACACTTGTAGGATTTCTTCCATGTGACTGAGGCTTAGAGTGACATAAAACTATCTCACCTCCAATCAGGCCTTTGTGGCATATCAACAATGTCAGATATCTATATATTCATGCCCATAAATCATATTTCAACATTAAAGAATATACATATAATGGAAATGGTAATAGGAGTAATAATCTTATGGAGAGATTCTCCCTCTAAATGGGAATCCACTTCAGTCATCTTCATTCATGTCATCAACCTATCCATAATATTTTCATGCATTAATAGATCTATTATATCATAAAGTCAAACATATACCCATCATGGTGATAACATGCTAACATCAGATACTACATCATCACATCATGTCATCAATATTTTGTCAAGGGTTGAAATCATATGATAAGGGCAACTAATAGATATGACATCACACTTCAAATATTATGAACAAAATATCACTTAAATAACTTAATCCGCTAAATCAAGTCATCCAAATTTACCATAGGGCATAATTACTAATTTATCAAGGTCAACAAGAAAATTATGAATATCAAACTTATTATTAGACTTCGATCATTATGGTTACCATGCTTATCATTATCAATAGGATCAAGTCGCATCATTCAATAAAACTTTACCACGATGACATGAGAGTCAAACATTTTTTCCATACTTTCATTATGCTCATCACAAGGATCATCATTAGTATTTTATATAGAAATCAATGAACTAACATTCTAGATTAAATCCATCATGTCTTATGCATGTCAAGTGTCAAGAATATCATTTACTAGAGTCAAGGTGATAGCCTTCTTTATGGGATCAATATATTCAAAAGATAGATGTTATCCAAACATAAAGTATACCAATATATCAAAGATCAACATTAAGTAACATCATAGAATCAAAGAAGTCCTTCATGATAAAAATGTTCAATACCAGGTGCATGATTTCATCATAATAACCATGAATCAAAATCACTCTCATATGCATGCATGAAAAATTTGATAAGGAGACATTATCATCATACCTTAGGACTTACCTTTCCATCCAATATTATAGCTGAAACATAACATTGAACAATATACCATGCATACTTTGTAGTGTTCAAATACCTATGCATCTTTTCATTGGACATAGGGAGGTTGTAGCTCTTTTTCATCTTTTCATCAGGCACCTTTTACCTTTTCCAGCTCTAGATTTTCTTTCTTGCATCTCAAATGATCCTCAAGAAGGATCCTCTTATTACTTCTCATCAATGAGGTTAGAAACATCCAAATACTCAAAATATATGTAGGAAGCATCAAAACAATAATCAAATCTATAAGTCCAAACAAAAGTAAAGACAAAGAGAAGAATCATAAATCAGAGAGTACTTATCTTCAATGAGAGGTGGTCATCCCCCTCTTGAACCAACCTTAAAGATCCCTCATTGTCCATTGTACATATAGCAATGTTACCTTCACTATTTCAACCAACTCTATCAAAAACCAGGCCCAATAGATACTATAACATCTACGGCTTGATAAACTCTTTACCATAAACCAGGGTTTCTCTCAAATCCTAATACACAAATTTCCTAAGGTTTATTTCAAACCATAGAATTCTTTTAGGTCTCCTCCATATTCTCTTTCTTCCATCAAAGGTGTCTCCATGGGGGTGATCTCCATGAATTTTCTTCAGCCCAACTCCGATACCACATTAATGTTTCTTAGGGCTATAGTTTTCTTTGCTTTGATAATTGAATTTCATCATTAATACATTAATTTCACCCCATTGTGGTTCCTTACCATGCATTGGATCACATTTTTCATTATGAAACTGATGGACTCGACTTAACCATTAGAATGAGGGTAGTAAGGAGATGATTTCTCCTTATATAACCTAACTTGGCTACCAACTCAGTCATCATATGGTTACGAATGTGATATCCATAATCAATCAAAATCTCTTTGGGTACACTAAACCTACTGATGATGTGATTGAAGAAGAATAGAATCATGGTGGCGTCATCATTTGAGTGGGTAGGCATAGCCTAATCCCACTTAGTGAAGTAATCTATGGCCACAATGAAACAATTATGACCATTGGATGAGGTAGGATTGCACTGCATGAAATCAATACCCAATTTTGCAAAGGGGCTAGAAATTGTTGAAATTGTAACTAGGTTTGGTCTTCATAAATTATATTTTATTATTATGATTTTGTAAATAGTAAAAATGAATTTATTTGAGTTAAAATAAAAATTAATTTTGTCAAAAATTAAAATTTTATGTGTCTCTTGGTCAAATCTCAACTTCCAAGTCGATCCTTTAGATGACAAGTCACCTTAGCCTTCAGAGGAAATTTTTCAAACATGGAAACAACTATATATTGGGATCAATACTCCACCATTTGAAAAGAAATTTTCACACTTTATTTATGGTGAATTTTAGAGTTGTCTAAGCCTTTATTCTTCTTTGGAATGTGAATTCTCAAGGCTACATTTTCCAGTGGTATCTGATATTTTTGTGGCATTACATATTTGTGGTATGTGATATTTCTGTGGCACTACAAATCTATGAAATACAATCTATTTGTACCACTAAATATATGTGGTTATGCAAGCTCCTTAGGTGCATCTCCTGTGGTTATCCGAGTTCTAGAAGCACTTCATTTTAGTGGCATGTGGTAGATTTAAGAACAATATTGAGGACATATATTGTGGGGTTGACTTGGAACTTGGGTAATAGGTCTGTTGGTCACATTGGTCATGACTTGGATTTCTCTCTTGTTAATAGTGATTCTATAAGGAAAGGATTGCTAGCTAGGTTTTAGAATTGTGAGATTTTCCATCACCGTTGGCCTAACTTCCGGTGCCTCTTGTCTCTTATGCACTATAATTTCTATTTCCTAGGAATTTTGATCATAAGTGTAATTGCTCGATGAAGAATAAGTAAAGACTAAAATAAAAATAAATTTCACAAGTAATTACCAAGAAAGAGTCATTGCGTGTTATACTACATTGCACTTGGTTTCTCAATATGGTATTAGAGCTAGGAATTAAAGAGAAGTTTGAAATAAGGTTTAAATTTGTCTATGTGATATAGCCAAGCTTATGGAGGACTTGCTCACTTGTTGGTTAGCCGAGTTTGTGAGAATACTTTTCTATGGTTTGCAAATGAGTTCTTATTGGAGAATAGGCCTAAAATAAGCCTATCATTACCTATGTTTTTCATAATGACAGGGGCTGATATATCTCTGTTGTAGGAGAAGGAACGAGGGCCTTGGTTTCTTGCTATAGGAAGGTTGAAAGACTTGTTTAGGTGCATTTTAGATACTTGAGTGGATAGTGAAGGGATAATAGAGGTTTATTAGTCGAGAAGGAGGGTTGCTACAAGCCTATAACAACCAGATATTAGTAAAGTTTTAGTTTTGTAAAGTGAAAGAAGTGTAAGAAAGGGACATAACAAGGGATGAAATTTGGAAACCTTGAAGGTCTGAAATGGGTCTAAGGTCAAATATTTGAAGTAATTCGAGCCAGTAATGCTACAAGAAGGAGATCAAATTTGAAATATGTCACTAAAAGAATGAGGTAGGTAAATACTTCATTCTTATATCTCAGGAACTAGAATAACAAAAGACAAGTACATATCTAATTTATAAGCCCATTTCAAAGTATTCTTGCTCCTAATAACTCCTAATTTCTTCATGTTGGAAACCTTGAGAACTACTGAGAGAGGGTGGGTTGAATCAGTATTGTGATCTAGATATGATATTTACCAATTTTAACTTCTCAACTGAATCACACATATTATTGGATCACCTCACAATATGTTAGCAGCCAATGCATATGAATAAACAATGAACATGTAACAATGTAAGTAGCCAAACCAAAGAAACCATGAGATAAATAATTATAAACACATCAAAGCACAAAAACATGATCACACATGCGACATAAGATCTTTGGTGGAAACTCTTTCAGGAGAAAAAGCACCCTTGTTGTTGGTGTGCTCCTCTATATCTCTATTATCTCAAGAAATTGTATTTTACATAGATTTCTTAACTCCCGTCAGCTAGGAGACTCGACCTCATATACAATCAACTGACCCCATCGGCCAGGAGACTTGATTCTACTGATTATCTTAGAAGATTTTGTTCTCACATGGATCTAAAGACAACCATCCACTGAAAGCCACCATGATCAACGACCCTCACCCAACTCTGATTGGACTATCCAACTTCAATTAAATGGAGAAATGATTCCTTTCACCAATGTTATGAAATCATTGTTCCACTCTCATGAAGTCACTACTCCTCTACTCTATGTCGACCTCGTTTCACATATTTTCACATTGGATTGAAGAAACTCTGCTAATCTTGATTCAACTCTACAGTACAAACTCTAGTAGCAAGAATCTCTACAAATCAAATTAAAAACACCACCAACAATGTGCTCCCAACAATAGTGAAATAGTGGCTCACGTCCACACATAAAAATTGTAATACTATGGTCATCCAACAACATAATATTTTCTCCAATCCTCCAAAAACAAATCTCTGCTACAACATCCCCAAACCTGATCTGAACATGGATGCACTACTTCAAAAATATACTCCATTCTCTACCATTTCACTCAAGCACTATCTATCTTTTCTCTCTACTAGGTCTAAAGGATTCCTCAAATATGGAACCTCCTCTCACTCAAACATTCACTCAACCAACCATCACTCAACAACAAAGTGAAGAATATAAAACATTTAGGCAAAATTTCACTTTTGTACTAGGATTAAGAGTGAAAAAATTTGAAAAAATACAACCACTATCACCACTAATTGTTCACTAAAGGTGTTCACACTTATTGGAGGACTTGTTCAACCAATTTTGACCTTGTATCATTTGTTTAGAAGCATCCCTAAACATACAAAGTTAAATACTATGGAAGTGTGCAAGGAATGCAGAGAAAATTTTGTTCTAAGCCTCAACCACATCAATATAAATAGTAGATTTCTGTTGTAACCACACTCACAAGCATGCCAGATTTTAGTTGGAGCCTTCCAACCACATGCATGAGCTTGTCTCCCAGTGATTGGGGTAGAGAATAAGGAAAAACACGTGAAAATCAACTATGAACCTCTACCACCTGGTTGTTCACCTTTATCACCTCTTGTACATTCCTCCAAACCTTTGTCAAGTCCTTTGACACCTCTAAAAATAGGCCAAAAAATTGTCCCAAGTGCCACTACAAATTTGACCTAGAAGCCAACAAACAAGAGTTGACATGACTACCAACAAGTCATCTCCTCTTATAAAGCACTTGCATAAGTTGCAACACATTTGAATAAAACTACAACACATTCTAGCACACCTCCATCATCATCATAAAGCAAATCACACAACTGCAACAAGTCGTCCTCAAGTTCCTGCACTAGGTCATGCATAAGAACATAAACACCATAGCACATGGGGAA
>APFE030824866.1:0-12871 GCA_000404065.3 Pinus taeda | reverse complement strand
CAATATTTAAATGTTTAAGGTGATACGTTTACTTCAAATTTTTTATTTATTATTTTTAATTTATTATTATTAATTGAACTAATATTTAAATATTTAGCCTCAATTGACTTTTTATTATTCTTTAATGTATTTTTTTGACAAACATTACATTACACGTACACTTCTCCCTTATTTTGGCTGATGAGTTTTTGAAAAGTGTGCATATCTTGTCATTAAATGTCAAACTTATGGCATTCCATTACGACACAATATTCACACTACAAACATTTGTTTACTCTCTTAATTTTTTGCATATTTTATATTATATTGATATCAAAATACCAGTGTATAATACACCAATGATGGTTATCACCACAGGTTGTCATAATAAGAATTGCAAGTGTATTTTCTTGGACTTGGTGACTGTATAGGGACTCACAAAGTAACAACAAGAAATTATTAAATATATATATATATATATATAATTATATATATATTATATATAACCTTTTATGTTTAATTTTATTATTTATTTATCCAATATTTAAATGTTTAAGGTGATACGTTTACTTCAAATTTTTTATTTATTATTTTTAATTTATTATTATTAATTGAACTAATATTTAAATATTTAGCCTCAATTGACTTTTTATTATTCTTTAATGTATTTTTTTGACAAACATTACATTACACGTACACTTCTCCCTTATTTTGGCTGATGAGTTTTTGAAAAGTGTGCATATCTTGTCATTAAATGTCAAACTTATGGCATTCCATTACGACACAATATTCACACTACAAACATTTGTTTACTCTCTTAATTTTTTGCATATTTTATATTTTATTGATATCAAAATACCAGTTTATAATACACCAATGATGGTTATCACCACAGGTTGTCATAATAAGAATTGCAAGTATATTTTCTTGGACTTGGTGATTGTATAGGGACTCACAAAGTAACAACAAGAAATTTTCTTTGCATAATTTGTAGAACAGAATACAATAACTTGATCCCCTAAAAAAATACCTAATTCTAAAAAATTCAAGTCAAAAGAGTTCGGATAAATCTAGAGAAGATGTGGCATATCATAAATGTTGGTAAATCCCTACTCTAAATAATTGTTTTTTATTATTGGTGTTTAACAAACACATAGTTTTGATAAATGGTGATATCCAACCATTATTTTTGAATAGTAGAAAAAAAACATAATAAAATCTAATTATACAAAAGGCTTTTACCATATACAACCTTTTGTTACCTTTTATCATAATAGTGAGTTATCATATTTCCCACTAAACTTTGTAAATATGGTATTTAAAATACAATTTGTGAGGATTAGAAAAAATTCACCTAACATAATTTGGAACATCAAATCCAAGAGTTGGATTAGCCTTTTAAAAAAAATACCTAATTAAAAAAAAAAATCATTAAAAATAGATTTTATTAAGTAAAGATATGTACAATTAAAAATTACAATTTTTTAAAGGGTTTTTTTGTCATAGTTGCAAATTTCCCAAATTGGATAAATTTTGATAGGGAGCTCATAGTTTAATCAAACATATTCTTATAAATGTACTTAAGTGTGACATTTGAGTGGTCAAATAGCCACTCTCAATATTTTTATTTTTATTGTTCTTGGTTAACAACTCCATGTTATTAAAAACTCACAAATTTTTAAGGGACTTTTTGGTATGCTCCCAAATTTAGGGAATTGGATAAATTTTGATAAGGAGCTCATGTTTTAGTCAAACATATTCTTATAAATTTAGAGAAACTTGACTTGTGATTGAGGTAGATGTGGTTGAATAGCTACATGTTTTAGTCAAACATATTCTTATAAATCTAGAGAAATGTGACATTGGTGATCCATGTAGATGTTGTTGAATAGCCAAAGTCAATAATTAGTTTTTTATTGTTGGTGGTTAACAAGCTCATGCTTTTAGTAAACCATGGTAAGGACCCATGGTATTTGAACACCCGAAGAAAACAAAATAAAAATCTAATTATACAAATAACTTTTTACAATAGGCAACCATTAGTGAGTTTGATCATAGTGAGGAAGGAAGATATTGAAGGAACCAAAAGTTCTTTTGCAGACAAGTATTGAATATATTAGGCAGGTTCATTTGCAAGCATCAGAGGTGTGTAACAATAGAGCAAAATGACTGAGGAGAAAAAGGACTCTCAACATGGATTAAAGTCCGAAGTGCATTCTTACGAGCAAGTTGAACAAGCTAGGGTAACAAGGTGTGGAAGACCTATAAAAGTCCCTGAGAAATACAAAGACCTTGTTCCCGTAGATAATGTAGAATCTAATACAGACCATGAGAGGAAGCCTGAAGTGGGAAGAAAGCCTGGGCGACCCAAAAAGTCCAGTGGGGTTCAGCCTAGCAGGGGTGAAGTGGGAAGAAAGCGTGGGCGACCGAGAAAAACCATTAAGGTTCCAGAGTCCCTCCATAACCAGAGAGGGAGATTTTCAGTCTTTGAAAAGGAGATCCTCAGTCCCTGGCTAACAAGGGAAAGGGAGATAGTGAATCCCTAGATAACCAGAGAGAGGGGGGTCTTCAATCCCTCTCTAACCAGAGGGAGGAAGAGGGAGATCCTCCATTTGTTTCTTGTAGATGGTGCGAGAGATTGTTTGATTTCACTTGCTTTTCGCCTTCCTAGATATGCCCTCACTGCGGAACATTCAATTAAATAAAGGGATGTTCATGTTCTATGTAGACTCAGATGGAATAATAGTGGGCTCACTCACTTACTTGTCAGTAGGTAAAATGTTTATTTTGAATTGAGATTTGCTAATATGTAGCCAGATTGATTTTCTTATAATGAACAGCATGCATGAACCAGCATGCATGTCACTTGATTTGCTAATATGTACCCAGATTGATTTTCTTATAATGAGCCAGCATGCATGTTACTTATTGTGTGCCCAATGTGTATAGTTTTTTTTGTTTACAATTTCATGAACAACAATCTTTGAAGTGTAAGCCAGTTGGTTCTTTCAGATACAATGAGTTATATTTACCTACTTAATCTTTCATTTGTGAATGATGTTTATGATGAGCATGAGAATATATGCATCATTATATAGGTAATGTAGAGCATTTTTGTTTAGCAACACAATTTGTTGATAAAAATAATAGTTAATTCAATGGTTAATATAAGTGATAAAAGTGTTGAATATGAGTATTTTATTTAAATTTGTTAACATGGGTGTAATATTATTCATGTTTCAATTTTTTTTGTTTGCCCAATGGTGCAAAGCCTGGGCCACACTAGCCCTTAATGTGACTCAATTTTTGCCTACTGAGTTTCCAAACTATAACTCTCACATCAAAAACATAATTAACACTACATCCCATCACAGGCTTCTTGGGTTGTGCTCCATGTTTTAATTTCTTGAATAAAATATTCAAATTAAGATATATTTTCATAATGTAATATGCATTATTATCTGTGTTTTGAAATTAGATTGTTTTCTAAGGTTTTCTAAAGTTATTTTTGTATGGTCATTTTTGTTTATGTAATTTGTGCAACCCTCTTGGTAGTCACCTGATCCTATGAAACCCTGGATCATGAAGAAAAGTTGCAACAGAAGAAAAGTTGCAAAAGAGAAAGACAAGACCGATAAAGGAATGAGTAAATGGTTGCATAGGCCCACAAGACTAATAAAATGCGGAACAAAGAAAAACTAAAGGGTGAATGAAGAAGAATGAGGAAGTGAATAGAGAGAAATTCACAGAGAAAGTCACAAGTAAATTCGGTAATCATCGGAAGGATATATTTCACCGATTTTCGAGTAGACAATCCGTTCTTTGTGAAATTTAGTTGGTTTTTCTTTGTGATATTCAGTTGGTGTTTGTACATTCCTTCCTTCTTTTCTTTGTTTTTTACATTCCTTTCTTTTTTCTTTGTGATAAATAGTTTTTCTTATTTCCTGACCAAGAAACACAACCAGAATTCTATTAAAGATGTAGGAAGTAGGAAGGTTTTATGATTTAGATTTATTTCCATCTTCGTCTTTTACGTTGTTTTAACCATTCCACATTTTTCTAGTTTTATGTGTATATTTTATCAGATATATTGAGAAGAAAACTATTTGAAGCAATAAAAAATATATTTTATATGTGTAATCTTGCTACATGAGTTTCTTGACCAAGAAGTACCTCTAAATAAAAAAGACTTCCTCCTGACGTCTTTAAGAGAATCTGAAAGAGTTTTTCTGTTTAAGAGTAAATCTGAAAGCGTTTTTCTGTTTTGGAAAAACGGAAAATAGCATTATATTGTGCAGTTGGCTTCGACAGCTGAAACAAAACAAGACCATGGCCACATCCTTTTCTTACTCCACCAGCGTTATCCGATTCAGAAAGCCACTGGTGAGCTTTATTACTCTATGTTTCATTTTAGTGCTGGTTGATCTATTAAGTATTTCATTCATTTTGCAGCAAATCCGGTATTGGCACATTTTCAGAAAACAACTGGTGAGCACTCTCACCATATATTTCATTCAGGTGTCCGCGCTTTACACAATGGTTTCAGAAGCCAGATTGATTTTAACTTGTGAGGGTAAAATTACAGGAAAAAGTTAACTTGTGAGGGTAAAATAGCGTGCAGCTTTTATGAAGCAGCAGCATAAATAATCTGCAAGGGTAGTTTGTTTGTAATACAGCAGATAGGAATATTGTATACCATTTTCTGGTTGCTTCCTCACAGGATTGAGGCTTTTGTATGTGCTGTTAGTATTGCTTCAGGAATCCAGTGAAGCGAAGGGCAAATATGTTGTGAACATTTCAAATATATTTTCGCTTTTACTGTTTCTGTTGAGTTTAAAAAGGATTGTGTTGTGTATATTGCTGTTCTGAGCAAATCATATCATGGCCGATTTTGGATTCCTCTCTGGATTTGTTAGCAAGGGCATCGACACAGCCATCAACCAGATTCTTCACCACGCTGCCATTGCGCTCAGCTGCAAGAAAGAATTGAACGATTTGAGAGATCTGGTAAAGCGCATAGAGCCTATTGCAACAAGTATCCATCAATATCGTCTGGAATTGAATAGAAACAGAGGAACTTCCACCAGTACTGGCGATAACAATGTTTCACAATGGGTTAAAAAGCTGCACGGGCTTCTCCGACAAGCAATGCCACTGGTACAAAAGTGCACAATACCAAGTTACAGGAAAAAGTTAACTTGTGAGGGTAAAATTCTGAATTTCCTGGAATCTAATAAAGGCCCAAATAATTTGACGACCAACCATATCACGTGTATAGAAAGTCTATGTGTGTAGAAACTCTTCAAATTGTGTATCAGCCCTCGAGGAACAAGATCAATGCCTCAAACAAGTCCATCAAATGTTGAATTTGTAATTTCAACCACGAGGGCCAGCATTTAATGCACCTCAAAACCACCCAGCAAAACCACAAACCACCTGGAGTCATTTCGCACCGCTTGTGGTAAAAAGGTGTTTTTGTCACCTCCGAACACCCCGACCAGCTGCCACTCGTCCATTGTACGAACTCAAAACCAGCCACTCCCCTGAAGCTAAAGGTCGTTTGTTTTGTGTGAGGTTGGTGACCGAATTGCGTCCGATGGGGTCAACGGACAAACATCTTCAACAACATGCCCGAACGTTATTTTTACTTTTACGGCAAGTTTTAATTAATGCATTTAATGAATTGGTCATAACCGTAGGTGGACTATTAAATTTTAATGTTACGGCATGTATGGGGTAAATTAAAATAGGCATGGGCATAAATTTAATAATAGTATGGGCAAAGACATATAGTTTAATATTATTACTTTTTTTATTATTCACGGGTGTGGTGTAAGTTTGTTTTTTACGAAACAAGTAAAAACAATTTTTAGTAGTTGACCATTCAGCAAGTGAAAAAGAGAACGCACAGCAGTGCAAGAGAAGGCCGAGAGGTGAAAGAAGAAAACCAGGGGAAGTATGTAAAACCATGAATTGTTTCACAGCAGTGAAAAAGTAAAACTATAAATCCCTGTAATTTTTGTTTTCACACAGCAGTGAATGTAAATGAAACTTTTACACACAGTGGTGTAAAATTTCAAAGGAGACAGAGTAATTTCTTTTGTAATGTTTTGGTGAATCCCTCTGAGTAAAAGAGGATGAATATGTATGTGTTTTTGTTTAATGAATAGAAATCATTTTATGGTGGTGGAATACTCTGTTTTGTGTAATTTTTTTTAAAAGCTTCCCTGTGCAAAAAGATCCTGGAGTAAAGGAAACAGAGCATTGTCTCTGTGTGCATGAATTTTGTGTTTTTGGGATTTTACCTGAAAAATCCCCAACATCAAACTCTGCAAAAAGACAAGGATATAATTATATCCGCTCCGAATACAAATGTCTGTTCATTAACATAAGCCCGCTCGTATATACGCTCACCAGTATAATTACCCTATTGGGCAAAAATGAATTCGGATATACCTCTGAGAACTTTTGCATAAGGGAGACGTAGTTGATGGAACCGCAGTCAATAGCTGCAGTCGGATCCGCATTGAGGTAAGACATGTCTAAGTGTTCAAGCTACCTCATATGGTATGGTATCTCTGTAATCTTCAAGCACAGTATTAGCAATACAGTGTAAGATCTCATACTCGTGGCAGACTTAGAAAAATGCTCTCACTACAGTGACAATAAATGAATCTATATATATATAAAAGGAGATCTTACTTCCTCTAATCCTAAAGATGTTACTGCAGTCTCGGCATGTCTACAGATTTGGGTGTAGGATCTCCGTGACTAGGTGCAGTCATGAATGAAGCAAAGATTCATATTCTAGAAGACAGTCTAGAATGTCTTTCTGGGAGGTGTGAAATCTAAGATGAGGTATAGTAAGGTACCTGTGTTATAATATGGTGAAAACCTCAGTCAAGGATTACAAGAAGTGTTATAGTCCATGTAGGATGAAAGAAGGGAAGTGCAGATGGGATTATTTTTATGAGAAATTTTGCGAAATTCTTCAGATATGAGGAGATCTTATTTGGTCTAATCCTAAGGATGTTAATGCAGTTTTCATATGTCTATAGATTTGGTTGCACTATCTGTGTGACTAGGTGCAGTCATGAATAAAGATGTTAATAAATTTTGGTATGTCTATCGATTTGGGTGCACCATCTCTGTGACTATGTGCAGTCATGAATGAAGCAGAGATTTATATTCTAGCAGATAGTTTAGAATGTCCTTCTAGGAGGTGTGAAATCTGGGGATGTGATGTGATGTGATGTTTATATTATATAAACATTTTGACTTTGTCAAATAACATAATAATAAAAATAAAAATAAATTACAATTAAGAAAACAAAACATAAAAATAAAATTAATAATTATAATTATTAATGAAAATATTTTGACTAAGTTAAATTACATAAAAATAAAGATAGAATAAATTTAATGCTCATAAATATCAATTATTAATAATTAAACTAGGATACATCCATATTAACTTCCTATATAAGAAGTGCCTAGAGGATCAAATTTCTTGGGGCGCAAACCTTTTCTAGAGTGAAAAAGTATTTGATTCTTCTAAGCTAGGTAGATCTTGCGTGAAGATTTCTTTAGACTAGTTGCAATCCAAAATTGTTTCTATTTAATACTTGAAAGGTCATTTGAAACTAAGGAGTTGACCCATCTTCTTTATGTGGAGCCATTTCATTTTTTGAGAGCAAGGCCACCCACATGGCTTCACATGTCTATGTTGTGGTCTTTGAATAGACCTTCATCACTTGACCCCTAGATCCTAGTGTGATTCAAGTTAGAGTTTGGATTTTGGCTTTATGGACCTTCTCTCCTTGGATTCATTAGGTAATTTTTACTTGGTGTTCTAATAGAGCTTTCCTCTCCTCTCTAACTAATTTCTTTCAACCCCATACTCATCGTTGTTACTAGCTACACCCACTTTGGCAAAATGGGGTCTCCAACTTTCTCAGAGATTTTTGAGGCATCAAATGAGGTTTTCTAGGGGCTAAATGTTTCTATTTTATCATATAAACTTCTCACCATGTTCTACACACACATATTTCCAACACATAAGAAATGAGTCAATTTTAGTCT
This sequence comes from Pinus taeda, assembly GCA_000404065.3. NCBI lineage: Eukaryota > Viridiplantae > Streptophyta > Pinopsida > Pinales > Pinaceae > Pinus > Pinus taeda. The sequence continues at coordinate 4,810 of APFE030824866.1, read as the reverse complement.
ATATGCAAAAGTTATGCCACTTAGAAGTAGACCTTCTTATTTTCACACCTATAGTTCCTGCCCAAAATCATAAAACCCTAATCATGGCTCAGTAACATGTAACCAAACCTCATGATCCTATGGAGGTGTTGTTTATGTGATTGAAACAACAAGTCACACATATCAATCACAAAGTAAGCCTCCTCATGGCGGAATTGAATAACAAGTTCGAGATATTTGGAGATGATGGCGATTCAAATAGAGAGGAAAAACTAGAACATAGATCAAAAGATTGGGGAGAAACGAAGAAAGAGTCGAAGAAAGTAGTGGAAAAGGATTAAGTGAACTTGAGTGTTGTAAACCAATCACAATGTGTGTTTAACATGAAAGAAAGAGTTGACATCAAGTAGTACCATGGTGAGATCAATGCTCTCAAGGTGAACCACTCATTGCACTAACTCGAAGTTTCTTTGAGTGTCCGTGAGATCAAGAAAGAGAAAAATATCTCATGCACATGACTAAATTAGAGGACCATGAACTCACTTGGTGGGAGATCCACACTGAAAACCCTAAGGTTGGAGGGAGAACCTCGAGTTACTAAATGGGAGGATTTCAAAACCCTCTTTAAGTCACCTTTTTATCCCATTGGGCACATGGAGGATGAGTGGATCCGATGGCATTACTTTAGTTAAAATCTAGGAAAAAATGTGGAGTATGACATGAAATTTAGAAAGATAGTTATAAAGTTGGGTATCTATACAAAGAACCGATATGCCCTCCTCAAGTATTTAGTGGGTGTGCACCATTATCTATGCAAGCAAGTGATGATGTTCAAGCTAAAATAAGTGGATGAGGCTTGTGTACAAGCACAATACCTAGAAAACATTGGCCTAAAGAGAGAAAAATGAAGTGGATCGAAGTAGAACGAGCAACAATATGCTTCTAAGGAGGGGAAAAAACAAAATGGGGTAAAAGATAAAAAGATGGCAACCACAATGCACCAATGAAAATATCCTAGCAAGAACTGCAACCACTCCAACATTTATAGCCATACAAAGGAGATGCTAGAAGTTGAATGAAGACCTAAACCTAAAGAATAAGAAGAAATATAACAAGAAGAAGAATCTCATGGCCATGGATTCGACCAACCAAGTTGAAATTACCTAAGACGTGGATGAGAATATCATTCGTACATCAATGCAGAAGGAGGTGAATATGAGTAGCCTTCAGCATCATGAAGAAGAGATGGAAATCACCAAACTCTTTCATATAGAGATATAGGTCAAGAAGACAAAGATTGATTCTTTGTTTGACTCACGATCACATGAAAATCTCATTTCACGAGAGGTGGTCAATAATTTTTGGTTGGAAGTGTGTGATCATAAAACCCATATCCATTGGGATGGGTAAATAAGGATGTACAACTCAAGGTAACAAAATAGTGTAAAATTAGATTTACCATGACTCTTGAGTATCTTGGTGAAGTGGATTTAGATGTGGTTCCCTTTGACGTATGTGAAGTCCTGTTTGGAAGTCCATACATGTAAATGTCTCATGCAATATTCATGATCAGAGCTAACAAGTACGAGGTCGTCAAAAATTTCACTCGTAGGTGACAACCAAGCAAACAAATTTATTAGTTCCAACACGAAGGATATTTTATTGTTCTTAATAGAAAGTGAGTGTGTAGAGGAGTCAATAAGAGGCGAGGCATCCCTAGAGGGCGTACTATGGAACAAAAACAAACAATTGTTCCAAATGGAATCACATTGAGTTCTTTTGACTCGATCAAATTTTATTTGTGATATTTCATTGGTTTTGTACATTCCTTTTAGATTTTTCTAGTGATTTCCATCTTTAAACTTTACTCTGATTTTAATTATTCCAGAATTTTCATTTTATGGGTATATTTCAAGTTAGTTTTCTTACAAGTCTATATATATATTATGAATAATGATTTTCGTTTTTTGAAGGTAATATTTCACGCTGTAGCATATATTGAATGATAGGTTTGAGAAGTTCATATTGATAAGAACAATGTACTAAATAGATACATTTGATTGTAGGGTCATATGGTATTTAGTGTTCAAATGAAATCTATACTTTAGTTCTATGAATAAAAAAGATAACCAAGATTATAGTAAACCCCACAAACACACTAATTTTTTTTCTTATGGACGTCTAAGAGGTTGGATTTCACAGATCGATTCTACCCTCATGGAAAGCAAATATTTTCATTGAGCTAGATATGTTAGAGCACATCCAAATCTAATGTGGCAAATGGAGATTGAGTGAGGTCATCAATAATACTATAGTTGTGGGTTTCCTTTGATTTATGGGTTTTTCAAGGTAACGATCCATTCACCATCTTGGAGATAGGTTCAATGGGATTTCATTGCATGGTAAAAGGTGGCATAGTTGTATTGGTAATGGGTACTATTGGTATTGAGGGATTACGTTCCAAAGGGGTTCCATAGTTACGACTATGGGTTTAGAGCAAGGCATATGTTCCTTGCATGTAGATGTCATGACTAATGATGCAATGAGAAATTCCCCATATTTGATTTTCATATTGGGAAGGACAAATCTCATGTTGAGTATCTACTGTTCCTTGATGGGGAAATAGGTTTTCCATGATGGAAGGTTTTTGGTTTGCTCCCCATATACCCTAGCCTCCCTCATGTGTTTAAACTCTAGGATTTGAGGGAAATTATGGGTATAGTGTCTATACTCTCCATGAAGTACAAAAGAATGTTTAGTCCATATGATAGAATTCTTGTTTTCCTTTTCTAGATTATTCATACATTGGTTTCGATTTTGGCTTTAATTGAGGCGATTTCCCTAAGTTGTACAATTTCGTAGGAGGGATGGTGAGCATGTGTTGAAATAGCTTGAGTTCAACAAAGACATCAATGATGTTGTTGAAGGAACACCATAGATGAAAGTTCATGATATGGTTGGTGGGATCTTCTCATTATTTTCCTTTCAATTTGGGAATATTCAATGGTAACTTGGTTGGGATAGGTGTCCATTGTTGATTCTATTCAATGTGATCATTAGGAAGCTTCATAAGGTTTGAGAGGTTGAATGAAGTTACAAATGGTATTTTCCATTGTGGGATAAACTTTAAGTGTGGTTTTCATGGGATTCCCCTGCGTGGTAGTGTTGGTAGTGGTAATTTCCATGGTAGTTTTGAGTTTACCTCGAGGGGTGGTGATACGGGTACTTTGAGAGGAACTATATCCTAAGAAATTTTCACGAAGAATGAATGTCCCCACCAAGGTAGTTGGATGTTGTTTCCTATGATGATGTGGTGAGAGACCAAGATCTCCTCCTCGAAAGGGTGGGAGCTATTTTAGGTACCTAGAGTGGTAGGAAAACCTAGGTCCCCTATGGTGCTATAGAAGGTGAAAGACACATATTGTGAGCGGGTGCTTTTAGAAAACCAAATGTATCATATACATAAGACATAACAAAGAATAAATGGTTAATTTTGCCTTTAACTCTTTTCATGTGTGAAACAATAAAAGAAAGGCTTGTGACACTTTGCCTATGATGAAAAAATCTTAAAAGACCTCGTGTCCTTCCACTCAATGAGTAATGTAGCCTTGTGAAGGTTTTGTATAAGGGTACTAAGGCCACGTCCTAAAAGTAATTACAATGTTTTTAATAGTTGAAAACCAATCAAGGTGTGAAAGAGGGTTATACAAGGAGGGTACTAAGGACACATCTTGAAATTACTTGCGACACTTCTAACAACCTAACTGAATCGACTCAAGGTGGAAGTGCTACTACACTTGACTACTAAAATACCTACATCCAATGAGAATGAGAGAATCTTAGCTTCTATTTGTTGACTTCGAAATGTGTGCCCCTACCAATGAAGCAAAAAAACCAACACAAGAGTAGGAAAAGGGTACTCTATATTGATTATTGGTAGTGTAAGAGTTACAAATGAATTTCAAAGACACTTGAATAGATTTGATTGAGAAATGGCACTCAATATATCTCAACAAGGATTTCCCATTCTCAATCATTTTCGCCAGCTCTTGCTTTCTCAAAGAATAAAAGAAAACTCTCTCAAACCATGTAATTATCCTTGCATTGGTATGCTTGATTTCTCTCGAGAAATTTTGGTAGCATAATAATGCACAATTTCTTCTTACCCCCTAGATGCACTTTCATTTATAGGATTTTTAACACTCTCTTCCTCTTTAGCTCATGTGTGATCTCATCAATGAGGTTGTTTATATTATAAATAATATGAGAACTACCATCCTCCTTCCATTAAATATTCTCAGCACTTAAGGCTTGAATTATGAGTCTATCATGTGAAGAGATTGATTATATTTCAACAAATATGCCTCCTACAGTGTTGACTAGGCTTTCTATGAGCCTCATAGTAATCAAAGAAAATTTTTCTAGGATGCAATTAAATGTCTTTGGAGGACCCACAAGGGTTCATTTTTGAAGTCACCTTTAGGAAAACCTTTTTATTTTTACTTTTTATAATGTTTCTAATTCTAAATGTTGTCTCTACATGTTTCTTACTCATTTTGAGTTCCTATTAATGTGTACAAACGAGTGTACAATTTTCTCATAATAATAGAGGAAAAATTTGATTTTATTAGAGTACACTTCTTGCATCCATTTATATAAGTTTAAATACAACAATAATGTTTCCAGAAATTACAAATTAACCATTGTCTTTAAAAAACAACCCTTTCTAATAACAATATTAAAAGCCTTCACCTTATTCATGTCAAAGAACCTTAAATATTACTCCATAATATTAAGAACCCATGTTAAATAAACTCCTTTTAAATAAGAA